>PVHP010006045.1:0-62198 GCA_004024765.1 Zapus hudsonius
TGTGTGTGTGTGTGTGTATAGAAGACCAATTAGTAACATTTCCTGTTATGTTATCCTGATGCATATTAGCCCTTTAGAAGTAGCTCGTGTTAGCTCTGTTTTGTCATTGATCTCACCACTTGGAAGGTGCCTCAATGCTCCTTCCTTGGGATCTATGTAGGTACCCAGAGGAGGCATTGCAACCCCCGTAGAAACTCAGCCAAGTTGGTCAAGTGATTTATATATCCCAGTTCATGAAATGGCTTATAAATGGACTCTGAGCTACTGGTCTTAATGTGTATTTACAGAATTTTCACATGCACCCAGGATGTGTTATTGCAATGGGTTTGAAGTATCCAAGAATCAGTTTCCTTAAGTGGGAATAAATAGCCTGGCTTACTTTTGACTGGGGCGTTTGGTTTCATTTGTTTTGGGGGATTGTTCTGTTACCTCATACATTGCTATTAGCAAACTTATTAAAATATTTATTCATTTATTTGACAGAGACAGAGTGAGAGAGAAGGAGAAAGAGAGAGAAGAGAGGAGAGAGAATGAATGGAGATGTTCTAGGGCCTCCGGCCTCTCCAAATTCCAGACACATGCACCATGTTGTGCATCTTGCTTTACGTGGGTACTGGCAAAATTAACCTGGGCTATCAGCCTTTGCAAGCATGTGCATTTACCTGCTGAACCATCTCTCCAGCCCACACACTTATTTTGTTGTTGTTGTTGTTGTTGTTTCGAAGTAGGGTTTTGCTCTAGCCCAGGCTGACCTGGAATTCACTACATAGTCTCAGACTGGCCTTGGACTCACAGCAATCATCCTACTTCTGCCTCCCTAGCTGAAATTAAAGGTGTGTATCACCATGAATGCTTATACACTTTTTTAATATGAGGATTTAATTTACTATCTTAAAGTAAGATAGTACTTTAAGATAGTAAATTGGTTCACTTTAGGGCATACAAAGAGCTATCAATGGAAACAGTTATTTCAAGACATAGGTAAATGCCTTTCTTTCTAGCAAATGGTACACCACAATTCCACTGGATATGAGTAAACATAGCCATTATACTTCTCCCTATTTGTAAATATGACCAATGTTGAGTCCAGTGGCTTCATAATGTATTTTGTCTACGTGATGGCCCTACTATTTTTTTTATGTGACTGACGTATTCCATGAGCCTAGATGAAAACTTGTCAGTAAAAGTCACACCATCCTCAATGTAAGTGGATTGCTTTGTTTGTTCTGCTTCTAGGAATCCCCGAACAAGTCTGTAGATCAGAAAAGACAGAAGCCACTCGGTGGAGAGCAGAGCTTTTAACCTTATTTTAAAAGTATGGCAAGCTAGACAAGAGCAAGATGAAACAACTCTCTCTCCTGTCCAACTACAGGTTGGCTTCATTCTTTCCTTTGCAACACTAATCATAAGCACATAGACTTCCAGAAAGTGCCTACAGTGGCTTTTTAAAATATGATAAAAGATCATTTGATTTTCACAAGATCTTTAAGACAGTGAGATCATCATTACACTGTCCATTTTGCAGAAGTGAAAGCTAGATGCTACAGATGTAAATGGTGAACCCTATGTTGTCACAAGTATCTGCAATTTGAACCCAGGACTTCAGGATCTTCAATTCACTTGCTCATGTTTTCTGAAGATTGGGTTGCCTACCATGGTGAGAACACAGACTTAGCAGTGGATGACATGGATTGCTATATAGGTTTTTATTTTATTTTTTTCAGTTTCCTTTCAATTTGAGTAGTAGAGGAGAAAGTGGCAATTTGGGTACTGATCTATATCTGACCATTTGCACACCTACTTAGCAGATGTTAACAAGCTCCTGTGTGCTGTTTTCTTATTAGAGAAAATTGGTCACAGAATCAGGCAAACAGTGGTACCCAGTTACAATAAAAGAACTGTTAATTTTCCACCGATTCACATCAATATTTATCTTTTAAAGTTTATTTATTTGTAAGCAGAGAGACATAGATAGACAGAGAGAGAGAGAGAGAGAGAGAGAGAGAGAGAGAGAGAGAGAGAGAGGAGAGAAACAGAGAGAATGGACACACCAGAGCCTTCAGCCACTGCAAGTAAACTCCAGATGCCACTTTGTGCATCCAGCTTTACCTGGGTACTGGGGAATTGAACCAGGCTTGTTAGGCTTTGCAGGCAAATGCCTTAACAGCTAAGCCATCTTTCCAACCCAACACTTATCTTTTATTATGTCACATAATGTTGGATTTCTATAGTCAGTACTTAAACAAAGCTTTATTAAAATAAAATTTTAGTTTAAGAAGTGTTTTCAACAACAGTAGAAAAATAATTATGGTGCAGACAATAGGTGTAGTGAATGAAAATCCTAGAGGACCTTATGGGCTGTCTGAAGGGAGGGGAGCTAGCACCCTGACCAGCTGCCTACCAGAAACCTAGCATAAACCATGGAAACCAACCACTAATTTCAAGTTCCTAGTAGACACATTTTTTAAATTATGAAAGATTTATTTTAAAAGAGAGTGAAAAATAGGGTAGAAGAAAAGTAGAAAAGCTCCCAAGCTAAGAGGGGTTTCCCCATTCCCAGCTGGGAGTAGATCCCAATAGACCAGAAAATCCTTAGACACATTTTTAAAAGGCAAAACAAATACACTTCAAGTATTTATATTACTGAATTGCATGTTAATATAATAGGCTTCAATATATAAAACATATTTCACATAGATTATTTCTTTAGTACTAAAATTTGGAAACCTTGTGTACACTAATGTAGATCTTTTAATCCTAGAGCATACCTTAATTCATCTTACCCACCATCCGAGGAGTCAAGGCCACGTGTTAGTAGTGCTGCCCTTTTGGTGAACACAACTCTGACTCATAGGTAGCGACCGAGGCACATTCATATCCACAGTGAAATGAGAGTGGAACCCTTTCTCCTGTGGTGGGTCCCTGATTCATCATTCTCTTTGGTGCTGTGGTTTGAGATGCTGATATCCATCACTCCACTTAGTTTTGACAAGGCCAACAACCTCTCACATTCCTTCCTGGCTCTTGGGGTCCCATAGGTGGGCTGACATGGCCACTCAGTTGATCACTTCAGTGACCAGGAGGAAGTCAGAAAGCAGATGGAGCAAGCAAAGGGCAGCTTTGGCCTTGTGCAGGCAGCTCAAGGAAGGGGGACTCCCAGGGCAGCCCTGGGTTAGGTCAGGGGAAGGTTAGGTTAGGCTCAGTTAGGGGAAGACATAATCAACACTGTTCTTAGGACAGTTGAAAGTGAACAGATGGAATGAGTGTCTTCCATGTGTGTTGAGCTGGTGACATGTTGAGGAGACTAAAGGGAGGCCAGGAGCATGAGGGGAAAATGGAAAAATTAAGAAAAGAGAAGGAAGGGGAGGAGGAAGATGGAGAAGAGAGCTGAGCGGAGGAGGAAGAGGGTAATGAGAATGAGGGGAGAGAGAAAAGGAAGGAAAGGAAAGAGAAAAGACAGAGGGCTGAGGAGAAAGAAGCAGGGAGATGGGAGAGGAGGAGAGAGTGGGGGAGGGAAGGAAGCAGGGAGGAGGGATGAGGAGGAGAAGGAGAGGAACAGGAGAGTCAGGGGTCCTTCCACTGCCATGGTCCCAGGCTTGGTACTATGCCCATGCGCTCACCCTGCCTGCACGACTCCTCTACGAGACAAGTGTTACTATTATTCATAGTTTATAAATCGGGAACCTGAAGCTCAGCTCCCAGGGGTACAACAGGTAAGTATAGACGAGCTTTGGAGTGTTCTGTCCCAGGAGGCCAGCATTCTGAGAAGGAATCCTTTAAATCCCCCAGACTTTAGACTCTTTAATGACAAATCCGCTGGTGATGTGGCTTAAGCCTTCTGAGGGAACTCTGCTCTCCACTTAAAGCCATGACCTGAAAACGGAACCTCCCATTTCAAATGTGCAAAGAAGTCTCTGGGGCCAAGAGTTCATGCCATCAAGTTTGTAAACCTTTGTGAGAAAGGAGAAAAATCAAGCCAGAAAGTCTCTAATCATAGTTAAGTGCCCAGCTCTGTGGGATTTTGGATGTGAGCACTGTTTTTACACTTTGGGGGAAAAGTTCCCATTCTGTTTATCTGATGATGACCTTGGAGCTTATAAACCAAGGACCGTGGGGATCAGCTGCTTCACTTGCCAAGCACACTCTTGGAAGAGCCCATCTATCCCTAAAAGGCCCTTCCTTCTTTTCAACATCCAAGTGCTGGAGGCTACATGTGTATCTTTTAGTGATGGTACGGACGGGAGTCATCTCTGTGCCTTGTCCCAGCAGGGTTTTCTCTGAGCTCAGCCAGAGCTCTCTGCAAGCAAGAGGCCCATAGAAGTAAGGAGGAACAGAAAAAAAAATACAAAAACCAGGTTGCCTATTATTCAGTATCACATTTTAACTTATTATTTTACAAACAGGCTTTGTTACATTTAGAGGTCTGTGAGGTTTTTTTTTTGTGTGGGGGGGGCTTAGAACAAAAAATCTTGAGTGGCGAATTGCCAATTTAAAAAAATCTTATATAAATTATAACAGTTTATACTCTTTTATACCCTCACCCCTGCTTTTATTTCTTTCCCTGGAGCCCTCCTCAGTGGGATTAGTGTATTCACTGTGGATTCATGAAGACCTCTGTCATTCCCTGTGGGGTAGCAGGGAACCGGGCCTAAGAATATTTCTACCCACTCTGTGGCTCTGATAATATTTCCATTCCCTCGTCTGCAAAGTTCCCTGAACTATGACAGTCCTGCTGGAAGTCTGATTTAGTCTAGAGATCTCTGTAGCCTCTGGATTTCTGCTTTGATAGGGTTTGATTGATCACCATGTCTGTCACCATCGCCCTGGAGCTGGTTGTCAGGCTAGCAGTAAGAGCAGTATTCATGATTTTTCTACAATTTCTTTTGGGTCCCCATTGCCAATTTTTAATCTATCCCTTCTCTGTCATCTGTCCAGAATTCATCATCTACCACTCAAGGCTGGGTGCCATCCCATGACTGTTGTAGTTGTGGGGAAAAAGGAAATGTTGGTGAACAGAGATCTGTACCCATTCTTCCCACCATCTAGGCTGTTTTGTGCTACGACAGTAGGATATGTCATACTTGCCAATTGATCAGGATTTTGCAAGAGATGCTGATGTTACCAGGACTCCGTGTTAACCTTCACCTTGGTCCAGGACAGAAGCCTCTGGCCTAAGCTTAAGAATCAATGCAGGAATTCCTTCTTTTATTCCCCTCCAGCTAAAGTTGATTTGATTAACATACAGCCCCTTTGCTTTTCTGAGATGTTCCCAGAGAACTTGATCAATTGACAAGCTATTGCTCAGCTGTGGAACCCAGACCTCTTAATGCATGTTTTTAACCTGTGAAAATATTTTACCTTGTGAAAGATACCCCTTGTCTCTCCCCTTTGCTAAACCATAGACAACTGAATCCTTATCTTGGTGCTTAGGGAACCCAGAAAGGCTACAAAGTCTTTACTAGCTTTCTGCAATGCTACTGTAAATCATATGTTAAAATGTGTCTGGAAACATTTTTGTTTTCTAATTGATCCTCTCTAACTTCATGATTATGAATAGCACAAACCTTTTAGAGCAAATTAGTAGTCCTATTAGTGAATTAACTGTGCAAAACAAGCAACATTAACAGCTATTAATATTAATTGGAGCTTACTTGGGGCCAGGTGCTATGCTAAACACCTTACATAAATTACTCTACCATGCTTCATTGAGAATGCATCTTATTGATTATAGGTTTGTAAACTGAAAGGTGACCCAGTCACCTAAGTTTACAGTCTTGGGAATTAGATAGTCCTCAGGTCAAATCTCAGCTCTTATTAACTGCCCCATGAAATTGAATAAAGATGCAATGATGGTATAGAATTTCCTAGAGTATTAACAAAACATAAAGGAATCCAGGTAATTAAATTCTTATTCTACTAATGGAAAACTTACTTTTTTGGGTTTGTTTTGTTTTCAGTACAGGGTCTTATGTAGCCCAGGCTGGCCTTGAACTTGTGATTGTTCTTCCTTCTACCTCAGCCTCGCTAGTGCTGGGACTACAGCCATGTGCCACAATGCCTGGTTGAAAGTTCACTTTGAATTGTCTTACTATAAGAAAATTCTCCTCTATATGGTAGCCCCAAGTGCAATTGTATAGAAAAGTATGTTGGCCTCCTTTGGTAGCCTCTGATGGCTCAATGGATCAGGTAGGATCATTCATTTCTTCCACAAATCTTTATTGAAAACCTATTGGGTGTCATGTCTTTGGAATATAATAGTTAATCAAATCAAACATGATTCCCAAACTCAATGTGGTGGTGGAGAGAGACTCCCAGAAGAAAGTATCATTGCATATGGTGATAATTGCTTTTTAGAGAAAGAATTTAGGATTTCAACCTCTCCTGCCAATTAAAAAAATGCATGGGGACCCTAGCAAGGCCAGGCCAGAGCGACAGAAATGATCACTCTATTGCTTAGAACAATGAATATGGGTATTGGGTTAGTAGCAACCGAGAACATTTCTTGAGCTATGGTGCTAGGAATGGCAGTTATCAGTGTGAACCATTGCTTCTTGGGAATTCAAGCAATGGCTGACATGGTCGCTGAGATTACCTCTTCTCTATAATTGCCAACCTGCAACCTTCTCTACCTTAGAAAGCCAAGGTGAGTCCAGGGACCGTGGAGGGCTAAGGCTGATCTGTTTATATGCTGGATCTTGACAGTAGAGAATTTCTGTCTTTCTGTATCCCAGCGCCCTGGCAGCTTGCAAGCCTAGGGAAGCAACCAGCATGGTGAAGCATTTCTAAGTGACTAGCTAACTTAAGAAAGAGCACTCATTCTAAAAAAAACTGCTCACTGGTTTTGACAATTCTATCAATAAATACATAAACAAGCTCGAGTTCCTAGACCAGAGTTGAAGCAACTGTCGAAATCAGTTTAGATGTCATAAAAATAACTGAGGTTTGGGGGAACACATCACGCTAGCTGAGCTAGTCGAGATGATTCTTGAAATTTGGGGAATCTTAATGAAAACACATCAATCTTTTCAGCACTTCCAAAATATTTTAGAAGTTGCTACCGAGCCAGTTGGAAGAAAATGCTAAGATCTAGGTAATTAGTCACCAGCCTCATTTACTTGACACAAGACATCTGGGCATTATAAACATATCGAAAATACCAGATGTCAGAAGACAAAACATCTGGACTCAGCTAGATAGTTAGATTAGAATTTTCTCTCATGTGTACTCTGGCTACAGTGTTGCTTGTTGTGTGAATAAGACTTCTCCACCCTGGCTCACCACTCGTCTTGGAAGTCTTGTCTGTTTGTTTTGAGGCAGAGTCTCACTCTAGCCCAGGCTAAGTTGGAACTCTCTCTTATAGCCCCGGCTAGCCTTGAATTTATGGTGATCCTCCTACCTCAGCTTCCCCAAGTGCTGGGATTAAAGATGTGTGCCATCATACCAGGCTATGGATATCCTTCATTGCTGTGACAACACACATCCAAACACATATTTTAAAAACAATGCCACAGTACTTTTATTTGTATACACAGTGGAAGACCATAGATACATGGGATAATAAAAATATTATAGAATCCAAAGTAGTTTCATTTTAAATTGTTGGCCCACTGCTAACCTATATTGAAAATGGTGATGTTTTATGTAAATGATTGCAAGAATTGTGATGGAGAAGGTTGTCAGATCTCTCAATTACCTCCTTCTCTGTTTCTTTTACCACTGCCCTTTCCCCAGTCCAGAGAATGCACATATCTTCCTCCTCGAGAATTACATAATATTAGAGTGGGAAGTGACCACTGTGGTAAATTCAAGCTCTCACATACTTCTTGAAATCATAATCCAATATTTTTTAAAAAAATATTTTATTTATTTGAGAGAAAGAGAGAGAGAACGAGGAAGATACAGAGAGAGAGAGAGAGAGAGAGAGAGAGTTAGAATGGGCACACTAGGGCCTCTAACTATTGCAAATGAGCCCCAGGTACCACCTTGTGCATCTGGCCTTATGTGGGTACTGAGGAATCCAACCTGGGACATTAGGCTTTGCAGGCAAGTGCCTTAACTGCTGAGCCATCTCTCCAGCCCCATAATCTAATTTTTAATTTGCCACTCTACACCACTGTTCTCTCCCTGAGGGGACATGGAAGAAAGGCCACCACAAAATGTAACAACTAACCTACCCATGATTGTGAAAATTCTTGATTTCTCTATGTTCGCCTCTGTAATAAGGATCAGTAATAACCCTTGCAAGGTTATTGTGAGGACTGAAATTGAATATAAATATTAAAAATGAAGGCTAGAGGGCTGGAGATATGGCTCAGTGGTTAAGGCACTTGCCTCCAGTGCCTAAGGCCCTGGGTTCAATTCCCCAGGACCCACATAAGCCAGACCCACAAGGTGGTGGCCCTGGTGCTCTCTCTCTCTCTCTCTCTCTCTCTCTCTCTCTCTCTCTCTCTCTCTCTGTATCTCTCTGCTTGAAAATAAATAAATAAATTTTAAAAAATGAAGGCTAGAATATCTTAATTGTAGCATCAGTAGTTAGTCCTAAGGATGACATGGCCAGATGTGGTCATTGTTAATGACACTGGATAGGAATGCAGATGAAATGATTATTATTTTCACCTGTGCTTGCCATTTTTCTTCCTAGAAAATAGAATCCCTCTGCCAAGATTAAAGAACTATACCTTGAACTTTATCCACTCAGGCTAAAGTGAACTGGCTCTTTGTAGACATCCAAATCTTGCGTGGGGTGTGTGTGACCACTCCATCTGGTTACAGCGCATGCTTATAAATGAACTGAGGTAGTATGACGACATAATGTCATTTGTAGAAGCTACGCCTGGGAGACCAAATGTCTGGTCACATTGCCTCAATGAAGAAGGGACTGTCTGTCTGTCTGTCTGTCTTAGCCACCTGTGTCGCTAGCCACGAGAATCTCAAAACTGTTGACTGCACAGAAAGAGATTATAATGCTGAGATATAAGGAGAGAAGATAAATTTTTAAAGTTTTATTTTCATTATACTTTTCTCTATATACTTTCCCCGGTGTGCCCTTTTGAAGTGATTAGACATGACTTTTTTTTTTTTTTTTGCATTTTTTGCATAGACTAGGAAGACCTTACTGTACTTGACCTTTGGTAATTATGAGAAGTTTTCTGTTTAGAGGACTGGTTTTGAATATATCTCGCACTTTCCTCCCACCAACTTTTTCCCTTTTCTTCTTTTTTTTTCAAATGAGCAAGTGACATTAAGACAGGTTCGTGAACAGAGCTATTTTTCAAGCATTCCTTATGTCTTTCTGGAATTGAAGACCCATTATTCTGTCATATATCAACCCATCTGTCAGCCTGCAACAGATGGTTAAAATGAAGAACTTCTAAAATACCAAGGAGGAAATTAGCCCGTGTTTCACCATCATAGCTCAAGTTCAGCGTGACTTCAGAATAGACCCCACTCTTCATGCGAAGTGAAAGGCAGGGAAACTATTGCATTTGGATTACAAAATTGGAAGTTATTCCTCAGCAAGATGACTTCTTTCACAGACACCTTTATTTACTCATTAAAAGGGAAGACGATAGACTTGGGTTCGAGTCTTAGTTATGCTACTTAGTTCCTAAGTGTCTTTGGTAATTTATTTGACCTCATTGGCTTTAAAAATTAATAGCTTGCCTTATGAGGTTATTGGGAGAGTTAGAAGGCATGGATCATGTTGTGGGGAAAATATCTCAGACAGTGAGACATCTGAGTAATGATAAACGCCATTACACTTTTCACCATTCGTTCTTCCCTTCTGTTCTTGTCTCTTGTTTCTATTGAGCTCATGCCCAAAGATTCTGTGTCTCTGGCAGCTAGTTATGAGCCTAAGGATAAGAAAGTAGACAAGTATGAGGGCTGTGGAGATGGCTCAGTGGTCAAGGCACTTGCCTGCCAATCCTAACCACCTGGGTTTGATTCCCCAGTATTCACACACGTAAAGCCAGATGCACAAAGCAGTGCATGCATATGGAGTTTGTTAGCAGTAGCTAGAGGCCCTGGCACACCCATCTCTCTCTCCTTGCAAATAAATAAATAAAATATTTTTAAAAAGAAAATCAATATATATGAAGGAGTGGAAAGTGTGGATGAAGCTGGTGTGTGTGTGTGTTTCTGTGGAGTCCCCATTCTATAACTCATCAAAATGTTATAGTACTATTTCAGGGTGTGTGTGTGTGTGTGTGCTCACGCACATGTGTGAAGAGGAATAGGTAGGGAGACACATGCTACTGAAGTGACAGTACATCTTATGTATGGGTATGTATACTTTTTTTTAAACTTGAGTATATGAGAGCACCAGGGACTTCTGTCCCAACAAGAGTGACCATATGCGCTCTTGGTTTTTATTTCAATCCAGTGAAATAAATATTTGGGAGTTTTACCCTATCTAGGTATAAATATTAATTGAATCACAATGTATGTTCATGCTTTATTTAGCCGATCCAACTTATTTTTGTCAGTTCAATCGTATTTCAATCTCCTATTTATAGGATTTTTTTTTACATGTGGAATTCTGAGGAATATAGACTCCCATCTCTGCTGTTATTCTTTTGAAGGTATCACTGTGTGTGCCAGAAGATAAAGCAGGCCTGAAAGTTTTAAGAAGCAAAATGTGTTCTGGAGATGGACATCTGGATTTTATGTGCTGCAAAGCTGCTGGGCATCTTGTTTGAAGGCAGGTCTGGAGCAGGCTCTGCTTGGTATTTCTGACAAGTTTCACAGTAATGCCAGCACTTCTGTCCACACACACACACACACACACACACACACACACACACACACACACACACTATGAGGAGTCAGTCTAGTTTCTCTGGAAGCTTCCTCCCCCAAACCGTCCCAGGCCTCTCCATCATTCAGAGAGCTGTGATGGCCGCATCGTGAAAGGTGTTTCCCATGTCTTTTCCTACACAAAAAAGTTGTTCAATTTGCCAGTTCAACTTTAAGATAACTCTCTTCTTAATTTCATTTTTTAAACATTCATTGGGTAATTTCTCTGTACCAGACATTGTGGTGTTTAATGAGATAACTTTATTCAATTCTCAACTATTACCATCAATTAACAAGTGAGGATACAGAGGTATAGATTACTTAGGGCAGGGCAGTGGCACAGAGGTTACAGGTGCCAGCTTGTAAAGCCTGCAGGCCCAGGTTTAATTCTCCAGAACCTAAATGTTGCAGTCAGCTTTCTAGTTGCTGCGCAGAAAGAACCTGAGCAAAAGCGGCTTGTGGAGGAATGGGTTTATTTGGCTTGCGGACTCGAGGGGAGACTCCATCCTGGCAGGGAAAATGATGGCATGAGCAGAGGGTGGACATCACCTCTGCCACAGCACTGAAAACAGTGGTAGCAAGGTGTGCCAAACACTGGCAATGAAAAGCTGGTTTATAACCCCCATAAGCCCACCCCCAACAACACAGCTCCATTGAGGTTGTAAAATCCAAACTTCCATCAGCTGAGGATTGATCAATCAGAACACATTCATTTATTTGTGGGGGACACCTGGATCAAACCATGACAATAAAGGCAGATGCACAAGTGGCACAGACATTTGAGATTGCTTGCAGCCCATACCTCTCTCTCTCTCTCTAATGAATGAATGAATGACTGCGTGAATGAATAAGTAGCTGGATGTGGTGGTGTATGTCTTTAATCCCAGCACGTGGGAGGCAGAGGTAAGAGGATTGCTGTGAGTTTAAGGACATCCTGGGACTACAGAGTGAATTCTAGATCAGCCTGGGCTAGAGGGAGATCCTACCTTGAAAAACCAAACAATAAATAAGCAATTTTTTTCAAAAGAGATTACCTATAGCAAGTAGCAGAATCAGGATAGTAATCCAATATGACTCTAGAGCCACCACTAAGGATTTGTTACATTTATAGTTAATATACATATATATATTATTTGTAATGTGGTGTGTGTGTGTGTTTGTGTGGGGGGGGCTGTGGTGTGGTATAGTGTGTGTAGTGCCCTTGTGGCATTTCATAGGCTCACTTGTGGTGGGAGATGATGGCCAGAGTGGAAAACCAGGTGTTGGGACTCATCTCTCTTCTACCCATTTTTGTTTGGAGTGGGAGTCTCTTTACTGATTCTGGCATTAGGAGAGCTCTAATGATTCTAGGGCCTCTACTCTCCTGAGGGACCGGGGTCATGGGTACATGTGGCCTTGTCTAGCTGTTTACATGGGAGCTAGAGATTCCAATTCTCAGGTCCCCTAGGTCCTAACGCTTTTAACTGCTGAGCTACCTCTCCAACCCTCAAGTAAATTTTTTTTATAATCACTACAGCACCTAATTCTACTGTTACACTAATCAATATGAGTATGTAAACATTTTATAAAATAGAGAATATATATACTGTTTCTTTCTGTCTCTTTTTGTTCTGATTGGCTACTTAGTGAAATCTGGGAAGCTGAATATTAGGAACTTCATGAGACAAAAGTCCAATAATATGTACTTATCGAAACTACACATATTAGACTCTAGCCACAAGTAGTTATGCTATAGAAACAGCGTTTGACTTTTGGTATATTAAATTCTGTGATAATGAGATCTCATGATATGCCATATTGTCTCCTGTTGGCGATAGAAAGAAATTAGCTACTCAAAAAAGTGAAGGTTCTCTTTAATATATTCTTAGTCACACAGAGGACTTTGCTTTCACATGCGTTAGCAGAAGTGAGCTGAAGATGTAATTAATATCTTGTACAGTTGGCAGAACTGCTCATTAAGTAGTGTTCATAATGTCATTCTTATTTCTTTAAAGTTTTCACTGCTATTTCAAGACGAACGGGGGATGGTTTTCAGAGCACAAAGGAAACCATGCACCTTGTTCCAGAGGTCAAATGTGCAAGATTGTGGTTCCATATTTCAGGATCTGCTTTCACTTCTTTTGTTTGTTTGTTTGTTTGTTTTGGTTTTTCAAGGTAGGGTCTCGCTCTAGCCCAGGCTGACCTGGAATTTACTATGTAGTCTCAGGTTGGTCTTGAACTTACGGCAATCCTCCAAACTCTGCTTATATTTATTTTCTGTGCCATGATGAATAGCATGGAACTTTCTGGAAAGCAATGGGAAAACAAACATTTTCAAAGTAGTTGGACGTGATGACTTTGAAACAATATGACGGCCAAATTATGATGCCTGTAAAAAGATTGCTGTGTAGCCCAAATTAAGATAAAATCCCATTTGTAATATCAAGGGCCTTTGAAAAGATGTTGGAAATATAAGATAGCTAAATCACACATGGAGAAGAGATGGCTTCCAAAATCTAATTGTCATGAGAAAATTATAAAGTCAAACTAATCTTTGGCGAGTACTGTGGTGACGGCATCCTTGTATTCAATGTGCATCTAGTCGTTGGCTGTGTTTAGGATGCTGCCATGTGAGAAATGCCTATCATTAGGGGCTGTAGAGATGTCTCAGTGGTTAAAGGTGCTTTATTAAAATGATTGTTGGGGCTGGTGAGATGGCTCAACGGTTAAGACACTTGCCTCCATGCCTAAGGCCCCGGGTTCAATTCCCCAGGACCCACCACCCACAAGGTGGTGGCCCTGGTGCATTCTCTCTCTCTCTCTCTCTCTCTCTCTCTCTCTCTCTCTCTCTCTCTCTCTCTCTGCTTAAAAATGAATAAATAAAATAAAATAAATGATTGTTGGCCCAGGTTCTATTCCCCAGTATACATGTAAAGCCAGATGCACAAAGTGACGCATGCATCTGGAGTTTGTTTACAGTAACAAGAGGCCCTGGTACAGCCATTCTCTCCTTCCCTCCCTCCCTCCCTCTCTCTCTCTCTCTCTCTCTCTCTCTCCCTACCTCTCTCAAGAAAAAATATATATAATAAAGAAACGTGCCTATCCTTGAACACTGGAATTGCTTCCATTCAGGGAAAAGTTTTCACTAAAAATGTTGAGAGAGTGAGGTAGACACACCATGAAGATGGCAAATGTTTTGCAGTGGACGGGAACTTGCATCCTTTTTTACATTTTGTTAATTTTTCTGTTTTTCTGGCAGATACCTAATTCTGAACCATCATAGGTCTGATAAACATATAATAAATTCTACCATATTCTATCTATCATGTTACTGGTTGGGAAGATCCAAGGTTTTGTTTGTCTGTTTGTTTGTTTTTCTTCTTCCCCGCTGTTTTGGTTTGGGTTTATGCAAATCCCCGTCTCTTTTGGCCTTACCAAAAGATTTCAAAATAAAAATAAAATTCTCCCTTGAAGCAGTTTATGGAACTATCAATCTGGAAGAGAGGCTGATCTTGTTTAGTGTATAGCTTTTCTGACCCAACTCAGGAGAGTGGTAAAAAAAATAGCTCTGAGGTCTTCCCAGGGTCTGGGACTCAGTCAGTAAAGTGCTTACCTTGATAGCATGAAGACCCCAGTTTGATCACCAGAATCTATATTTAAAAAGCTGGGCATGATGTGTTTGTAATCCCAGCATTGGGGAGGTGGAGACAGAGGCTCATCTGAAACCAGTCATTCTAGCCCAGAGGTTCAACACTCGAGGTTGTCCTGTGACCTCCACATGCCTCTACACAGGTGCATGTGTGCACACACACAAGCATATTCATGCATAAAAGAATGAATGAATGAGTCCCCAAAGCTGATCACTGGTGGTAGAGTAGGTGTGAATCCTTCTGGAATTGAGGCTGTGTATGCTTTATGCAAGCCCATTGGACTTCAGTCAAAAAACACACTAGGGCAGGAGACTTGGCTCAGTGGTTAAGGCACTTACCTACAAGGCCTAACAACCCAGGTTTGATTCCCCAGTACCCACGTAAAGCCAGATGCAAAAAGTGGCGTATGCACCTGGAGTTTGTTTGCTTTCCCCAGTGTGCCCTTTCTCTCTATCTCTCTCTACTTTCAAATAAATAAATAAATAAATAAATAATATATATATATATATATTTTTAAACCACACTAGTTTATAGAATTAATCCGTGCTGGCTCTATAGTTCTATGAACTAGTGTGGTTTTTAAAAACCCAGCACGGATTCAATCTAAGCAGCTCTTCCCCATGCTGGTCATGGCTGCTGTGTGCACTGATGGCTGCCACCCTTGCCGAGCTCTGGTTGACATGTCTTCCTACTGTATTGTGAAATTTACCCTGGCAGCCATGTGCACCCCACAGGCTGTGTCAACTTCGGATCTGCATTGCTACCAACTAGGTACCAGTTATTAAAATGTTTTTCTGGAGACACATTTCCATTGCTCCAGCACACTTACTGACATGCATTTGACCAAGAAATGCAGTCAGTCACCCCAGCCAATTTTGGTGTGTTTGTTCACTTGTCTTTTATCAATACACAATTATTTCACCCAAAGCAAGAAAGACTTTCTCAAGTCAGTAGGTTCTATTCCAAAAAAGGCTTTGATGAACTTTGCTTGTAAAAAAGTAATGAGATAGAATATTTTTTCAGCGTTCTCAATATGAAGTGGCTGTAAGCATTAACATCACCTTAGCCATTAGAGAGGTTCCAGTTCAACTGGGTCAAATAATAACTACTTAGAAACATGAATGAGAAGACCTTTTAAGTGAAAATTCATAATTCATTTTAATACTTTTAAAAATGGAATAATCCTTTCCTCTCAGCATTTGGCACTCAAACTAAAGAGGAACACCAGAATGTTCTTTCTGAAATGATACATAATAAAAGTTTATTTTTTTTCATCTTTTTTTTTTCAGTTACTGGGAATTGAGCCCAGAGCCTGGCATATAGTAGGCAAGTGCCCTGCCACTGAGTTATACATCCCTAATCCTTCTTGAGAGTTCTTATTTGGAGACAGGGTTAAATATCCCAGACAACCTTTGAGCTCATTCTGTAGTCCAGACAGTGCTTATGGCCCTCCTGTCTCAGCCACCCAATAAGTATGTTTCTACACTAGAAATATAGGTGCAGAAAAAAAAACCCCACCATTTTTCTCTTATAGAATACTTGCTTGTGGAGGAGATAGTGAGGAAGAGAAAGAAGTAAACAGGAATAATTTAGAGAAGAAGGCTATGGCTCTGGTGAGTGTCCTGGGCAAGGGGCTGCTGGAATTGGAGACATGGATTAAGGATGTGAATAAGAAAAGGGAACCAGCTTTGCAGGTCAGGGGGTCCTTAGGGCAGAGGGATGGGGGTGGGGGGGAACAGGGAAGCAGAAGCACAAGGTAGAAGTGAGGTTGGGTGGATTTAGGAATCCAGAAAAAGGGAAGATTGCACTTATTTTCTTCAAATGACTTGAGCAGTGTTTCTTCCTATGTTGGCTGTGGTCACTAGGTCTTTATAAGATATGATCTGAGCGAAGGGGGAGATGCCAGCGGAAGTTACAGCCACCCCATGAGTGAGCATGAGCTGACGAGAGTCCGCACTCAAGGAAGAGAAAATCTAAACTGATAAGTTTTGTGAAGGATTTGCTTTAGAGCTGAACATAGCAAATTCTCAGGTTTTGAACTGGGCATATAGTAGTTCTAATTATCGAGGGCCCAACTTTGAGAATCTGTGATTCCAGGATTACTAATGGCCAATTCTACCAGCACCATACGTGGGTATGGTGGGCCTGCCCTGATGAATTCCTGAAATTTTGGGGGTATATGTAGACGGATTTGCTGAATGGCCATTTCTCCAAGATGTGGGTCCTGGGTTCTACCTATTTTTTAAAAGTTATACACACAAAAATGGACTTTTGTTTTGGTTAGGACTAGAAAAGGGTAACCTCTCATTTGTTTCTTTTTAGAAATACTTTCTCTTTTTTGTTTGTTTTATAGTCTCTTTTTTTAGAAGTATTTTATTGACTTTTTATATATGTACAAATGGATTCCCCTCCCATGCCCCTCTCTGGTCCTTCACTCCCCATGTACATTCTGCTGAAACCCTACCCCACCCCACCTCAACCAGTCCCTCTTTCTTCAACACATTTATGTTTTTTTTAAAATCTTTTACATAGAAGATCTGAGAGGATTACCATTTTCACTTTTTGAGAGTTGTGTTTGAAAGCCTTTCCCCCAATTCTCCATAAAATATAGAATAAAGTCACAGTTCCTTTTCTCACACCTTCCCTCCTTTTCACAGTTGCACCCATGCTCATGACCTCATCTGAATTTCAGATCAACACCCTCTCCGCTACTATCTGCACGTGGATGGATGTCCTATGTGGCCCCGATTTAACTTGTCTGAAAATATCTTGGTGTCTTTCTCCCTACACCTACTCCTTCATCTACATGTATCACTTAGCTGAGGACAGAATCTCCATGCCAAATGCCAGTATCTCCTTAAGTCCCTGCTACCAGCGCATCCCTCCTGCCTTCCTTCAGGAAGGGATCAGGTGGTGATTATCCATTGGGCTTTGGGTCAGTCAGGATTCACTTCTGTCTCTACCACTTTGCTTGAAATGAACATGAAAACATTTAGCTCAGAGGATTTCTGGAGCTTTAGAGAAAACAATGCATGGGAAGCTCTTAGCTCTGACCTGGCATGCAGGAAATAAAGGGCTGGCACCGGGATTAGATCCTCAAAGATCTCTTTGTAGACTATTGCAATGGCCTCTGAATCACCACTCCTTCCCACCTCATGACCAGTATATGATTTACTTGTTGACCTTAAAAACAATGGTCTTGGTGGTCTATTTCTCCTACTCACATTTGCAAATGCAAGGTCACCAAGTGCCTTAGGATTTTATCCTACCTTTGGAACTGCTGTTCTTTTTTCTTCTATCCTCCATCCCTTCTCTTTTTTCCTTCCTTCTTTCCTTCCTTCCTTCCTTCCTTTCTTCCTTTCTTTCTTCCCTTCCCTTCCTTTCCCTTTCCTTCCTTCCTTCCTTCCTTCCTCTTTCTCCCCCTTCTTCCTCTCTCTTCATATATTCACACTTTCTTTGGAGGAGGGAGTCCAATATCCTTTACAGAATAAAGAATGTAACTTTGTGCTGCACAATTAGGCTCATTCTGCTTTTTCTCCATCTTCAAATATCTTTAGTCACTTTGACCAGCATTCATCTGCCCTCACATACATTCACACACACACATTCCCTTCTACCCTCTTTAATTATGGTCTATTATACTAGTTCTTTTCTATTTAAAATATTTTTTATTTATTTGCAAGGAGAGAGAGAGAGAGAGAGAGAGAGAGAGAGAGAGAGAGAGAGAGAGAGAGAGAGAGAGAATGGGCACACCAGGGCCTCAAGCCACTGCAAATGAACTCCAGATGCATGCAACACTTTGTGCATCTGACTCTACATGGTCACTGGGGAATCAAACCTGGGTTGTTAGGCTTTGCAGGCAAGTGCCTTAACTGCTGAGCCACCTCTGCAGTCCACGCTAGTTAATTTCTATTTATGGAACTTTCCTACTTTATTAGCTAAATTTTTGTGCTATGTTCCATTCCCATTTCTCACAATTCCCTTGTTTCTTTAGTTGAATCCTTCATTCTTGTTAATCCAGCCTCTTGCTTCCGTCTCAAAATGACCCATTCCCTTCTGAAACCAAATAGTCCTAATGTTAAGTTCTCTATAATTCAGCTTTCTCGGGCTTCAGGGACCAGTGCAATGCTTTGCACATAGCGGATCTCTCAATTCAACTGTTTGTTGAAGTCAATTAGAAAGATTTTAGTCTCCAGGATTTAAGTGTAAACATACAGACAGCATTTAAGCATTGCATTTACCCAGCCACCTGCTGCTTCCCAGCTCACAGTTTACCTTACAACTGAGTGTGAGAGCTGTATTTGCATAACCATCTGTTTTTACAAATTGCCAACAGGCCTAGGTTTTCCCAGTCTTTGCAAACATCACGACACCTTACATTTAGTTTCACCAATGGCCTTTTCAGTGTGAAGTGCCACCTGACCATGTGGACCAGAGATTACAAAACCAGCCTCATCAGTTTTTTTAAATATCTTTATTATCCATAATTAGATACATTGTATGAGCAAATCTTATGATGGTACCCCTATTTCCCTCCTCCCTGTGCCCAATCCACTGGGGATCCTCCTAGGTGGCCTCGCCAGTTTGATCAGTTCTAAATGCTGGGAGCAAAGGAAGTGGAAATGGATTGTCAGGGACCCAGGATTTTTGAGTCTCCTCTTTGCCCTGGTTGATTTTGACCAGTGTTTGCTTTCTGTGTGGACCACAGTGGATGGGCTTGGCAAAGGACCAGGGGGATGATGGTACAAGATCAAGGGGAATTATGGCATAGATAAGCAAAATCAGACAGCTGCTTTTTGAAAGTTGGAAAGTCATTCCGACTGAGAATTCCCTTCCTAACTCTGGGTGAGGGAAGTGGCCAAGAACTTTCTAAAATTAGCATCAATTCCCTTATCTTCATACAAATTACCATCTGTCATTTGTTTCATGTGTTCCCGACAAGCCAACTGGAACAGAATATATTAAACACCATTAACCTTTTATTCTGAAGGTACACTAGGTAGCAGACTCACATATACAGTTGTGAAATCTCCAAGTCTGGACAAGGGTAAGTCATGGGTTGAGGAGGATCTTCTCCAGTTTAGTCTAGAAAAGATGATTTATTCCAGTTCTGGGTTGGGAATTTATTTATAGACACCATGTTGCTGTGAGATTTTGAAAGCAATGGGCCTCTTAGCCCAGATGGGCTGAGGCTTTTGGGGGTGAGTCTGTGTCTAAGCCAGAGAAGAATTAAGGAAGGTGGACAAAGAAGCGAGGAGAATAAAAACAGACTTTATTAAAGAAAATATAGAAAAAAGAGAGGAGGTGCATTTCCTATAAGAAAGTGAGGAGTCACAAGGTCAGGGGCTCTCGGCTTAGATTTCCACCAGCATCCAAAGAAGAGAAAAAATAAAAATGAAAATGAGAAAAGTTACACACTTTTTTTGAGTCAGAAATCTAAAAAGCAACCACCTCCAGGAAGGGGCTTCATGGGGGCCTAGTACATTATTTTACTATGGAGATAACTATTCTTCCAACCTCTTCACATTTCTGCTGATGAGGGAGGGGTGGTCTCTTAATCAGGTGAGTGACTGGCAGATGCCCAGGACCAGAGGACTTTGTTCTTGTGTTTCTTCCCCTTCTGATTTTACTATGGAAACAGGAGGTGGGGTCCTTCCTTCAATGACCTCTAAGCCTATGTCTGCCTACTCACAACAGTGTCAGAAGAAATTATAGAATAAAGAAAGTTACTCCACGCAGAGAATGACGGGATGAACAAGGGGCCCACAGCCACAGCCATTAAATCAACACAGGATAAGCCAGTGAGACAGAAACCAATGATTTCGACACAAAGACCTCTAAGCTCACAACCTTAAAGCAGCCTTAATACTCATCCACCACGACTCAGGGAACTATGCGGAAGAGGGGGCGGAAATATTGTAAGAGCTGTGGTGGGGGAGATTATCCAGAGGCATGGCCAGGAGAACCTGGCTGAATACTAGGCTATCCATGGTCCCCTGTCACAAAGACTGATCCAGACGACCCATGGAGGAGGTTATCCAGTGGAGGGGGGAGGGGAGTGCAGTGGGGAATTGGGGATAACAACTCATTGTTTGCCCACTAAATGTTGTAACTCATTATGGACAATAAATTTAAAAAAATATATTAAAAAAAAGAATAAAGAAAGTTACTATCTAAATTGAAGATAGTAATTCCATTACCCCTAATATTTGCTCATGGTAAAGCAATGACATTTTGAATCATAAAGAAAAATATTTTTAAAATATTTTATTTATTTATTTGAGAGAGAGAGAGAGAGAGAGAGAGAGAGAGAGAGAGAGAGAGAGAGAGAGAGAGAATAGACATGCCAGGGCCCCCAGCCACTGTAAACCAACTCCAGATTCATGTGCCACTTTGTGCATCTGGCTTTACATAACTGGGGAATCAAACTCAGGTTTTTTGGCTTTGCAGGCAAGTGCCTTAACCGCTAACCCCCTTTCCAGCCCCGGCATTTATTTTTATAATGACTTCAATTAAAGGCTGATTGATTTTTACAGAAAATGTAAAGTTACAGTGAGCTATGGTTTTCTTCCAATCTCTGGGAGATCACAAACCACCCTTCTGATAGATTTCTTCTCTGCAGGTTCCTGTAGGAGGTCTTTGTGTCTCCTTACAAAGCCTGCTTGCTGGTGAAGGTAACTTACAAACCCAGAGGCCATGACCGCTGGGGAGACCCAAGACCCATCGAGGTGATGAGAAGCAGTGGCTGGTGTGTGCTCAGCCCTGACTGAGAACCTCTAGCACACCCTCAGGACTACAGGAACACTGTGGAGGTGGCAGAGAGAACATGAGCGCTGGCCTCACCACTGGCCAGAGGAGCTGCTCTGTGGAGACGGCCGCAGATAATAAGGACACTAAAACCCATCAAGGTGCTGAGAAGAAGAGGCTGCTGAGACCTCAGCCTAAATGAGACATCTCTACCTGCCTTCCGAGGTCAGTGAGTATCAAGGAAGAGGAGGTGGAAAGAACGTAAGAGCCAGAGGTTACGTAGGAGAAGCACTCTGAGACTCTATCCTCTGGACTGGAAGTGACTGGTACATTCACACCTAACCACAGGGTGGGGGCCCCCACCTCTGTAAGACCCATGCAATATTGAGATCATGATCACTGTGACATAGGAGATGGAAGAGCACGTGCGCGCGCGCGCGCGCGCGCGCGCGCGCGCACGCACACACACACACACACACACACACACACACACACACACACACACACACACGGGGAGAGGGTTCAGTGGAATGTGGGGGGAGGAAGACAGAAAAGGTAATGGAGGGGATTATGATCAAATTATAGCCTGCTCATGCATTGAAATTCTCAATAAAAGATAAGGAGGGAGAACAGTTGCGGTGGACAGCAGATGTCAACCTCAGAATTCCACATGCACACATATGCATGAACACACATGCACACCCGCACAGATATGAGCACACACACACAGCACATGCAAAAAAGACAAAGGGCCTCTTTACTCAAAAGTCTTCTGTATAGTGAGAAGATCGTTATGTACCCAGATGAATATAAACCAGACAGCTAATATTTCAAGAAGATTCCTCTATTTCTTCTCTTTTCTTTTCCAGGTTTGAGCCGGAGCTTTATTGCTTTTTCTGAGACCCTACGTTGCTGAGGCTGCAGTTGAACTTAGCGGTCAAGTAACACGGGGGTATGGGTCGGGAAGCACCCAATTCTCTATTTCTTTTGAAAAAATAATTCCTTGTTGTGTATCATAGGTTGTGTAGCAGCACCATAGCCTCTACTGTTAGGTACCAATAACACCCCTTTTAGTAATGATGTCCATAAATCTCTCCAGACATTACCAGAATCTACCCTTCCCTAGTACAGGTGTCGCTCTACATTGAGAACCACTGGATCCTTCAGATCAGTTTCAAGGCATCTAGGAGGGGCACGTGGCCTAGGCTTGGTGGCATTCTACCAATATTTCATCCTCAATATCTAGTTAACGCTTCATGCATGCTTGATGAGTGAATAGATACATAATTATCATGCTAACCTTCAGGGTTCTTCGAATGGAGCCTTCAAAGGAGAGGGACCAGGGAAATCAAGTGTGAGGCCATGGGCAAAACTCAGCAAATGAATTTCATTCTGGTTCATTGAGCAGCATTGCTCACAGACACACAGTCTGGACTTCCAAAGAGACTTGTGCCCTTTTGTGGCCCAGGGCGGATTTCCCTGCAGCCGTTTTCTGATTAACAAGCAAAGACCAGGTGGGGCTACATGTTCAACAGTCATTATAAAGGCATCCTCAGAAGCAGAGAAGTCCAGATCCTAAAAAGAGATGAATAAAATTCTGGGAGATGGTTCAGCGGTTAATGGCACTTGATTGCAAAGCTTTCTAGCCTGGGTTCAATTCCTCAGTCACCCACATAAAGCTGGATGGGCATTTGTTTTTAGGTGCAAGAGACCCTGATATGTGCATGTTCATGTGTGGACACACACACACACATACACACACACACACAAACACAGAAACATATAAATAAAAGCAAAAATATAAAGAGAAAAAATAAGAAAACCTAATATTCCAACTCATCATGTGAAAGATCATTAAGTCTGTCTCAAGTTTAATGGAAACATTTTGTTCCCAAGTTAGCTATCGTTTTCATGTAAGTGATACCAAGAAAGTTTGCAGCAAAACTTACGTATTCCTTTCACACATCTGTCCTGAACCAGACTGACACGAGCAGGACTAACTATGAAAAGATGAACTCAAGCTGCCCGCTGGCCTTTCTGACAATCATGGAGGTTTCTGGCAATGAGCTCTGTGACCTTGGACAGGAGACAGTTTCTCTGGGTTTCATTGGTGAAAACCCAGCACACAAAGTAATGGTTTCAAAGTTACTCATAGTATCTTTTTTCATTCTTTCTTCTCTATTTTTATATCTTTAAAGATTTCTAGAATTGAGAGGTTCATGGGATGAACTTTTACTTTGGTGTCTGGGAAGAAGAAATGTCATATAAAAGCAACCAGTCTGACACCATTCCTTAGCTGGAATGAGACTTGTCACACAGAATGTCCTAGGCTGAGCTTATCCCTATGTGTCCCTTCACCTGGCGGGACTCAGCTTCAGGCTTTGGGATTTTTGGATTTCTTCTGGAAAGTTGCTGAGGTCCCTTCCATTTCCTGTAGAGATTCCCACTGATATTCTCCAGAACTATAATTAATGACAGGATCTCCCTTACAGACGCGCTAACTGCCAAATCTCACTCTGCAGTGGTTAGTTTTCCTTCAGACCTTAAAACACACACGAAGCTTAGTAGAATACCCGTGTCTTTGTTTTAATGTTGCTGCTAAGCTTAGGAAAAAAAATCAAGTGCACACACACACACACACACACACACACACACACACACACACCTCCTGCTTCCTTTAATCCCTTCAGGAAGTACCTCATTCTCCATACTTATTAAATATGAGAACGTAGTTCTAGAAGGTTTCTGGGGGTCTAAGGTCATGAAGTGAATCTGCATACAGGCAGCAAGAATATCAAATTTTCGTAATTACACCTTTTCATGCATACAGCTACTGGAGTGAAATCGGCTTTGACTCTGGCTGATTTAATATAGTCTTTCTAATTTAAACCTATCCCTTCACTCTGACTTAGCTGTGGTTCAATTTTAGATGGGAAAAAGAACGAGTTCCTATTCTCCACGTTCTCAAACGTTTGTTAGACAAGAGTGATGAGATCCTGTTAATTTCTGGCCTCTTTCCCCGACTCAAAAGCTTTGGGGAAGGAAAGTATCTCTGCTACGAAGAGATAAAGTATTAAATGAGAGGGCAGAGAAGGATGGAGAGACCCCGGCCTCAGTAAGTCTGCAGGTTTCGAGCTTTATTGCAGGAATAGTACTTCAGACAGCAGAGAAGACTGGGTGATCTCATCACAGAGGCAGGAAGCATGGCTGAAGTGGAATTGGGCCTCGCAGAGCGATTTAGACGCAACTTGAAAGGCTGTCATTTGAATTACAACCGGGGTGCCTTTTGTTTTTACTATATCTGGACACTGAGATGCAAAATATGTTGTCTGGGGCTTTCTGGTGTCTGTATGGAAGCCATGGACACAAATACTGAAATGTGGTTTTTGTAAATATTTTATTTATTTATGCAAGAGAAAGAGGGAGAGAACATACCAGGACCTCTTGCCACTGCAAACAAACTCCAGATGCATGCACTGCCTTGTGATTCTGGCTTTACATGGTACCCTAGTACCATCAAGCCCTGGTCCTTAGGCTTTGCAGGCAAGCACCTTAACTGCTGAGCCATCTCTCCAGCCCACAGAGTGTGATTTTTGTCTCTTTATAAGTGCTTCTGCTGGTCTCTAATCATACTAGTGCAGTCCTTCAGGGGTGGCAAATTCAATCCTCCCTTCAATGTGTGCATTTTCTAGACTGGGAAAGAGATTGGATAATGAGGCATTAGGTAAGGAAAAGTGTGTGTGCATGTGTGCATACGTGTCTGTGTGTGTGTGTGTGTGTGTGTGTGCACTTGCATGTGTGCATGTGTGTCTGCGAAGACCAGAGGGCAAACTTGGGTGTCATTGCTCAGGCTTAGTCTACCTTGGTTGAGTCTGGCTTTCTCAACTAGCCTGAAACTTGCCAGTTAGTTAGCCAGCAAGCCCCATGCCTCTACCTTTCTCTGCCTCTCCAGTGCTGGGATTACAAGTGTGTGCTACCATGGTCTTCTTTTTAAAAATGTGGGTTCCAGGGATCAAACTCAGGTCCTTTTTGCTATCTAAGCTGTCTCCTCAGCCTCTAATTTATTTAATACCACTCACTTCAGGAAGCTGTTCATATAAAGTTGGTTGTCAAATTTCTGTTTGTAACAAGAGTATAAAGCTTTGGAAAATTAGCTTTGTTGGATTAGAGATAGTAGAGATAAAGTTCTCTCTTTGTGGAAGTATTTAGAAATTATCTGAAATTTGAATACAGAATAGCAAACATTCTTTATTTCTCTTCTCGAGATTCATATATGAATCTTTAAAAAGATAAAAGAGTTAATCCTGGTGAAGGAGAATGTCCAGAGATATGACCCCCCCCTCAGTAACAATACACAAAGGGGGGTGGAACCAAGTTGACTCCTAGGCTATCCATAACCTCCTACCCCATGGACTGATCCAGACTGCCCACAGAGGAGGATACCTGGCTGATTGGGGACAGGGAGGAGGGAAATCGGGGAAATGGGGATACCAACACATTATTTGCTCATTCACTGTATGTCTCTAACTAAGGATAATAAATATTAAAAAAAAAGATTTAATCCTTACTGTTCCACTTACACATTTACCAAGGGACCTCCCATAACTGGAAAACCACAGGTGTCAGTAACCCATCTCTGAAAGTACATCAGAAGTATGTAAATATGCATTTGCCCTGATATTGCTCTATTATGAATACTTCTTTGATACCATTTATCTCTTATACAATGATTACTGTGAACAAAGGACAGGAAAGAAAACCTCAAAAGACCTTATGGCTGGCCAGGCTTCCTCCTTACTATAGTAGGCACATTGCAGGACATATTTGGGAAGAACCAAAAAGTCTAACATTTTGAAATAGCAAGCCCAGCCTCTTTGGAGATAAGGCATTGTCTTAATATCAAGGTTTTTTTTTTTCCTTTAAATGGGCAGCCCTGTGGGTACGTCCAATCCCTGCAGACCCCAGGTCTGGAATGCAGTCTGCTTTGTCAGCCCCCTTCCCATGGTTCTCTTGGCAAGCGCATGGCTGTGTGCAGCCAGCCAGCAAGAAGCACATCTCCTGGCTTGTAGTAAGGAATTCCACAGATGTGTATGTGGACTGGAGATCATTCACGTGCGACTCAGAGCTCACCTTGATGCTCAGTTTGGGGATGCATGTTTGTTATTGATGTACTACTTCTTTTTAAAAAATATTTAAATATTTTATTTATTCATTTTCAAGCAGAGAAATACAGAGAGAGAGAGAGAGAGAGAGAGAGAGAGAGAGAGAGAGAGAGAGCGCACCAGGGCCACCACCTTGTGGGTCTGGCTTATGTGGGTCCTGGGGAATTGAACCCGGGGCCTTAGGCACTGGAGGCAAGTGCCTTAACCGCTAATCCATCTCTCCAGCCTGATGTACTACTTACTTCTTGAAGCTATAGCTGTGCTATGTCCTTGGTGTATTTAATATCTAGTAGGTAGACAAGAACAAATCATATCACACCAAGAAGCTCTGGAAATTTAGAGGCCAAAAAGAATCCAGGTATTTTGGGGAGTAAGGGATAATTCACAGAACAGATGATACCTATGTGGGTCTTAGATGGTGAATCAGGCTGTGATAGGCTGAGCTGGGTAAGGGAGGAGAATGGTCTATGTGGCAGGAAGAAGCTAAGATAACAGGAAATGATGTAGTGTGGTTCAGGGAAAAGTGAATAGCTCAGCTCGACTAAGACATGTGGTTTAGGGAATGGTAGAGATAGTTCTGAAGGAGTCAGCTGGCATTTCTGCCCATCAGAGAGGGTCCATGGCAGGTACACTGTTTTATTTGGAGTAATGGACTGAGAGACTGGAATTGCAAAGAACATTCCACTTCATAGAGACTCTCCAGAAATATGACCAGATAGGCTCAATCCTCTCCTGCACACAGCCTTCAACCCCTCCTGGTCACCCCTAATCATGCAAACTCTTAATTGTGTGCTATCAGCAATGACAAAACACACTTCTGTCCTGTGATGGATTCGTCATGTATTATTGAAGTGACAGCCAGCCTCCATCAGGGTGACAACTGTGTATTTCACACCACTGTGTGAAATGTGTGCTGTGCACAGCAGGTGTTCAATAAATTGATGTACATTCTTGCCCTTTAATTTCCTGCTTCCAGGTCAAAGGGGCGGCGATCCAGCTTCTCAGTGAGGAGTTAGGCTCTGGATCTCACTCCATATGAAACCCTGGACTTGCTAATTCACCTCTGTACATCTGATTCAACATCTGTGGGACTAATAGCAGCTACCTTTAGTGGAGTTGGGGAACTTAGCAAGATAAATTCCATCTGGGGCTGGAGAGATGGCTTAGCAGCTAAGGCACTTGCCTGCAAAGCCTATGACCCAAGTTCAATTCCCCCAGGGCCCATGTAAAGAAAGATGAGCAGTGAGCATACATCTGGAGTTTGTTCACAGCATTGGAGACCCTGATGTGCCCTCTCTCTTCTCTCTCTCTCTGCTTGCAAATACATAAAGAAGTGAACAAATACTTAAAAAAAGATAAATTCCATCTTATTTCATCCTTGGCCTATAGAACGCACTCAAGGAAATTGTAGTTCAAACAATGACATCACACCTTGCACTTTCCTAATCATAGCTGCAGTTTTACCAAGTCTTGTAATCATTTTCCTCTATTTTATGTCTTTCAGTGTCTAGCTTGTCAGCAATATATGCACCTTTCTGTCTATGAGTATGGCCACTCAGCTGGCAAAACCAGCCTATAATACAAAGCTCAATGCAGTTCAGGCTTAGTTATATATTTTGGGGGGCCATTATGTGGATTGATTTGAGGTTTCTTGGACACTGCAGAAGAACAGGGAAGAGAATTCTGATCATAGGTCTTGGACAGGTGGTGTGATAAAATGAGGTCGCTGTTGATCCAGTCTATCGTGTGTTTTCTATAACCACGTCCCTTATGAATATCGGAGACTATTTCACCTTGGGATACTTTCTTCTTGTTGCCAAAGCCTAATTTCAAAGTGCTCTGGGCTTTCATCAGGGACTTTCTAATAAGCAATGAATAAGGATGCCCAGCTGGGAGAGAAGGCTAAGAGGTCAGCAAAAACCCCAGCTCTGGACTTTTCTCCAATTTATTTGCATGTCAAATGAAATATAGGTATAAGGCACTGGAAAACCATTGGTTCCCCAGAGGAAGTAGAAACAATTGTGAGTGAGCTTTTTCTGGACTCAGAGAAACGGCATCTCAGGTTGATGGAGTGGAAGAAGAATTTAGCGATCACTCGAGAAAGTGTGATAGGAGGAGGCTGTGCGGCTGGGATGAGCTTTCAGCTGGATGCCCATCACTCGTTCCAAGTTTCTTCCAGCTACGCCTTTGTGTTCCTCACACTCTCTGCTATTTCAGACCTGCCAGCTGACACCCGGGATTCAAGCTGCTCCCCACATCCTGCTTTGCTACATTCCAAGGAGTTGGGCCTGTTCTGTCTCCCTGGCACAAAAAATCTGAGCACCAATGTGGTGGGGAGAGTGGGAGGAAAGGGAACTGTTAACAGGAGAATAGATGAAGCTCTGTATTAGCACTGATCGCACTGTCCTGTAATGACAGCAGCTTAAGCTGAGTTTAAAGGCTCAAAGAGTTAATAATAATAATAATAACAATAATAATAATATAGGAGATTTGATCGTCACAGCGAAATAGGAAGCCTTGCATGGCATTTCTCAAGGTGAGAGAGAAAGTGGGCTTTGCACAGAACCACAGCTAGTCTATCCAGTGAGATTTAATAAATGCCAGTTGTGCAGAAAATACAGTGTAATCATACAAGATTGATGAAAGCAATACCCTACTTTAATAAGTTCCTGTGGGGGAGGGCTGGCATCATTGTAATGGCTTTATGAATAAGAATTCCTGTAATCTGGGGCTGGAGAGATGATTCAGTGGTTAAAGGTACTTGCTTGAAAGCCTGGAAGCCTTGGCTTGATTCCTCAGTACCCACATAAACCCAGATGCACAAAGTGGTACATGCATCTGGAGTTCGTTTGCAGGGGCAAGAGGTCCTGGTAGACCAATTCTCTCTCTGTCTCTGTCTCTGTATCTCTCTCTCTGTTTGTGTGTGTTTCTCTCTCACACACACTTTCTTTCTCTCCTTGCAATTGAATAAATAAAATACTTAAAAAAAAAGAATTCCTGTAATCTGACCAACAACTTCCATTTCATGGGTGAAGAAATGGCATGTGGTTGTTTCTAAAGCCTGCTCGAGGTCATACAGGTGAGAGGTGATGGTGCTAGGGTTTTGCCAGAGGCAGTTGGGGCTTAGAGACTGAACTACTAATCACTGCCTCTTCCTGTCTCCTTATGACAATGCTTGCCCTCAAGACTGATGGGAAGAAAGATGGAAGTTGAAGCCAGAAGCTGTTTCTTTCAGCCTTGTGTCCAGAGCTCAGCTCAGGCATTCAGGGAGTTCTAATCCTTTATAATCGTTACTCTTGACTTTGAGAAAAAGCTTTCTCTTAACCTCAAAAAACACATGAACTTGTGTTTGAATGAAAAAACAAAACTACAAACCAAAAGTGTCTAGGTGTATAAGAAAAAAAACCCAACATAAGACAAATTATCCAAACAAAAATGTTTTGTGAATAAGTATTCATTAAATAGGGCACTTTTTGGTCTTTTCCACTCCCAACTCTATACCATTTTGGGAGTCTTGCCATTACCACTTGAGGTAAAACTAGCTAAGTTTCTTGGAAATCTCAGTTGTCTCAAGTTCTATCATTAGAGTTTGGGTCAGATGCAATATAAAACTTCAGAAGTCTTTCAGGAGAATAGCAAAATTCTTTGAGACTGACATTTAAAATGGGTCAAGTCTTGGTATTTGTCACCATGTTCTTCTCTAGGATCTCAGCTGGATTAGAAGGTTGGCCAAATGTGCCAACTTGTGCAATGGTGGCATGTCTGTTATGGGAGAAACCAATTGCTCTCTGGATGGACTTGAGGCCTTCTCCATGGGAGGGAATTCCTGCCTGGCACTGAAAACCTAATGAAAGGCTTATGGCTGGGGAGGTCATAATCTCTAGAGGAGAAAAACTACTCCTGTTGTCTGGCTAAATGCATAGATTATGCCCACCAGACTGACCTCTAAACACTTATGTTTATGCCCACATATTAATGCTACTCTCACTTTTGGAAAGCTTCTCTTTTTAGATGGCAGTGACCACTGGGGGACTCAAAACTCACCAAAGTGCTGAGAAGTGCAATGAAGTGCTCAGTACTAAGTGAGACATCTCTATGATGCCCTCCAAGGCTCAGGGACCATTGAGGAAGAGGTGGCAGAAAGAATGTGAGAGCCAAAGGAAGGGAGGAGTGCTTACAATGCTGTCTTCCAGACACAAAGTGGCCTTGACATTCATGACCTCACAGTGGCTGGTGCTACCTACATAAGACCTTCATAATAGGAGGAAAAGATGATGACATCAAAATAGAAGAGAGACTAGTTGGAAAGAAGAAGGGATTCAGTGGAGGGGGAATTTGGGAGGGAGTAGGGAGGTTGTAGGAGGGGATTATGATAATGGTATATTGTCTATATGTACGGAAGTTGTCAATAAAAAGTTATATAAAGCTGGGGGTGGTGGCATATGCACTCAGGAGGCAGAGGGAGGAGGATTGCTGTGAGTTCGAGGCCAGCCTGAGACTACAGAGTGAATTCCAGGTCAGCCTGGGCTAGAGGGAGACCCTACCTCGAAAAACAAAACAAAACCAACCAACAAAAAACAAGGTATGAAAAAAGAAGGCAGAACTTTGGAGAAATCAGAGGTGACCTTGAACATGTAACTTAGAGGGTAGTTAAGAGGGAACACAAGAAGACAGAGGACATGGGGGCAGCCAAGAGCTAGCTGTGAGGTTCATGTTCCAAGGGAAAGGAATACAGTGAGTGGTCAAGGGTTCTCTGCAGGTAGGATTGTTCAGAGCAAAATGAAACAACTTTGAACTGCAGCCACGGCCTCCATTGCAAAGGTGAAGCTCATGGACTGACCTCAGCCACAGTTTCTACATTTCAATACCAGGATGTAAAACACCAACTCAAAGACCCAGCATGGTGCCAAGCAAACAGTAGGTGCTCAAGAGTTGCTTTTTATTGCTGTGAACCAGGGCAGTGCATATTAACCACTATTGTATTGCTGATATTTTGATAGTTTTTAATTGATATAAGTTGTCCTGTGGTGCATGATGGGATATTTAGCCTCAGCAGTATCCCTGACCTAGACACCACCCCCACAATGTCATCCTAACTGTGACAACAAAATTTTTTCCAGACACTGCCATTGTCTCATGGAAGGATTGCTTACTTCCCTTGTACCATTGTAACAAAACACTTGAAAGTGGGCAATTATAAATTTATAGTGGTTATGGAGGCTGAGAAATTCTAGATCAAGTGTCTGATGAGGGCTACTTTCCAGTTCCAAGATGGTGCCTAAGCCCCTAAGAAAGAACAGTGCTATGTCCTCATGTAGTGGGGAAAGTGGTCCGGGAAGCCACACACCATTTCTGAAGCCTCTTGAATCCTGTAAGCTAAACCACTTCTTCATGGCCCCATCACTTTGACAACGTGTGAGTGTTGGGAGAGGTACAACGCTATGGTCTGAATTGGTTTACTCCAGAGAAATAGAACAGGTGGGGCCTTAAAGAGGTAATTAGGCCCTGAGTATTCCTTCCTTTTCAATGAGATTAGATCATTCATAAAGGGGCTGAGGAGGTGGCTCAGTGGTTAAAAGCACTTGCTTGCAAAGCATTACAGCCAGGGTTCAATACCCAAATATCCACGTAAAGCCAGATATACAAAGTGGTGCATGTATCTGAGTTTGTTTACAGTGGCAGGAGGCCCTGGTGTACCTATTCACTATTTCTTCTCTCTCTTTCAAAAAATTTTTAAAAATCATTCATTCATAAAAAGGCTGCATGGGGGTTGGAGTGGTAACTTCACTTCCTGTGAAGGCCTGAGACCATCAGAGTTCAAATCTCCAAATCCCAGGTAAACAGCTGGGCTTGGCCACATGTGCCTGTAACCCCAGTCCGTCCCTTCCAGCTCCTACAATGTGACAACACAGCATGCCTCCCCTCTCTCAGAAGCAACAAGGCACCACCTTGGAAGGAGAGAGTGTTTGGCAATGGCAGAATTCACCCTGGTGAGATAACGAAAGAGAGAACAGCCTTCACCAAGTGAAGCATGGCAGCTTCACATTTCTGATTTAAAAATTACCTGCTGTGGTGGTTTGACCCAGGTGTCCCCAACAAACAAATGTGTCCTGAATGCTTGATCCCCAGCTGATGGCAGCTGTGGAATTGGAATCTTGTTGGAGGTGTGTTGCTGGGGGCGGGCTTATGGGGTTCTAGCCAGCTTCCCCTTGCCAGTGTTGGGCACACTCTCCTGCTGCTGTTGTCCACCAGATGTTAGCTAGGAGGTGATGTCCACCCTCTGCTCATGCCATCATTTTCCCTGCCATCATGGAGCGTCCCCTTGAGTCCATAAACCAAAGAAACCCTTTCCTCCACAAGCTGCTTTGATTGGGTTCTTTTCTGCAACACTCCCTCAGAGATTTTATGATAGCAACACAAATAGAGGTGGGGGTGTCTGAAGGGGAATTACCACCTCCCTCCCAGATGCTGTTTTGCCCTGGTCTAGGAGACAGAGAAGGAAGTAGACACATTTCATTTTGTTTTAAATGAAAAGAGAAAACATACAGAAAAATATTTTTGGTGCCTGGCCAGTTTCGTGCTAGGTTCTGATTTTTCCAACTGAATAATGAGTTCTCTGGAAGGCAAAGAAGTTTGACAAACCCGGATGGGGCCAGAATAGATATTTTCCATCAGCGAGCGCTCTGCAGTCATTGACTCTTAACGGAGCCGAAGAAGGGCTGTGGGTTTTGGAAAACCCCGTTAACACTTGAAGCAGTTCACTGCCTTTCTTTAAGGTACTTGGCACACAGCTCATCTCTGTGCTTAACTAGCTAATTAGAGAAACATGGTTCAAAATGCAATGGGAATTCACCTGCTTTTAAATGGTAGGTGTGAATTCACTTATCAAAAAAATGCTCACAAAGAGCCAGTGATGCCAACTTCCATAAAACATACCCATAACATGCTAGAAAAATTTCAAATAAGTTTATTTCCCTTTATCAGTGATATTCTTCTTGGAAAAAATTGTTTGTGCAAAATGCACAGTCGTTTAGCCAAAGGTTGGCTGGGCACTCACGGGCCTCACAAGTCAGTGTTCCAATCTGACAAGCACACACCTTTGGGCTCCAAAGGATGTCATTAGTAGCATCAAAGGCATGGTACCTCTGGCAGAACTTCAAAAGCCATGTTCTCCATCCCATCAGCAACCTCCAAAGGCTCTGGAATTACATCAAAGAGGAGCCCCTGGTACTGCCCCATGGCAGGGGTGGGTGGTGTGCCCTCACTCCCAGGTTTCTCTGGGTCTTTGGCAGGCTCTTGCAGGAGAGTTATAATGATTCTATAATTTTCCTTGACTGTGTGGATGCTCTGAACTCGTCCATACGTACTTGGAGTTTGGCCCATTGAGGATATGTATTACTTTACCACAAAATACACTTATACAAGAAGTGATATATGATGAGAGAGAGAAAAAAAAGAAAAAAGATGAGAGAAAAGAAAAGAGGGAAGAGAATGGGAAAATGAAAGGGAAGAGAGAGGAAAGGAATTTCCCTGGTAAGTGTTGAGAAGCCTAGAGAATGAAAAATAAAGGCATGGCGCACAGGAAACAGCATTGCCTTATCTCCTGCTTTCTCCCCTCACAGGAGAGTGTCAGACTGTATTTGAAATCACAGAATCTAATCTTGTCTTGGTAAAGTTAAAACTCTACCTGCCAGTCATGCAATGTCCAAGGGACAGAAAGGATATTCACATGATTCACTCTAACATGTGTGACCTTAGACACATTCCTGAGTCAAGCTGCACTTAAGGACATGGGGGGGGAGAATGCTTGAAGACACTGTTGCAAGGGGTGTCATCCATCAAAGGGAGATGCCTGCAATTTCCCTTTGTAGGACAAGGCACTAAGAAGTAATGGACAGGTGAATAATTAAAATTAATGACAATAATAATATTTCAATCAGGTAATATTGATTTATGACTTCCCGAGTTCCTCTCCCCATGCAAGGAGCTTTGCAGGCATTGTCTTCTTGTCCTCACAATACCTACAGGATGTGTGTAGCATTACTCACTGTAAAGATGAAGTAACCGGCTTCCAACTGTTAGATCCTAGACCACAAGACTGGTTTAAGTCTAGGATGCAATTGTATAGCCATGACCTTTAAGCATTTCAGTCCTTGGCTTCTAATCTCCCAGGGACTAATTTTCCAATGCCTGGTGCTCAGGAGGAATTAAATTAAATCTATAGAATAGGGTTGGCTCATTACTCCACTTCTCTCTTAGAACTGTTTTGAGGATAAATGAGGAAATATGAAAGTAACTGAAGAACATTATGCATAAAATAAATGTGAAGCACCAGCATTGTGTGACTCCATTGGGGAAGATCTCCTAAATTCATAAGCCACTGCAGGCCAAATTGGTCTTTTATGGGAATAAGAGAGTCCAAGTGGTACAGCCTTTCTCTTCCCTTCCCTTCCCCTCTTCTCCCTTCCCTCCCTTCCCCTCCCCTCCCTCCCCTCCCTTCCCTTCCCCTCCCTCCCCTCCCTTCCCTTCCCTTCCCTCCCCTCCCTTCCCTTCCCCTTCCCCTTCTCCCCTTCCCCCTTTCCCCTTTTCTTCCCCTTCCCCTTCTCCTTCCTCCCTTTCTTCCTTGAAAAAATAAAATCTTAGCACAGATATTGAGAATTTCCCTGAAGCTTAGTTACTTTAAATCAAGCTTCTTACAACAAAGATTAACTGGAAATGTGGAATGGTACTTATTCTATACTTATTCTTAGAGGATTCTGTCAGTTTTGTAAGATTAGTCACTCTTTTAAGCTGACTTTACATTAAGATGGAAGAACTCAAAGCTTCACAGTGTGACATGAGATATGAACTTGGCTCAGAACATCCTGTCATAAAAATCTGGGCCAGAGATTGGCTTTAACACTCTGCTCTAAGGGACGTAACACTGATATAACCAGATGTGACACTTCAGCCCCACAATCATGTACCATTCAGGTGAACATTTCTGCTCTCTGAAAGCTCCTGTCTATTCATCTGCAGAGAAAGCGGGAACTATAGTGACACACGGGACCTGGCTCTTCCTTTGCCATGATGTTCTCATTCACTGAGTCAGTCATTCAGCATCAGTGACAATTATGTTATTTCTAAAGACATTCAGATTCTTATTTTCCATGAAAATGGATAATTTTATCATATATTTTCAGTAGGTTAAAAATCATATATATATATATATATATATATATATATATATATATATATAAAATACTCATTGATAAGCGTGGTCCCAGTCTTTCTGAAATTGGTTACAGTGGAAACCATCCTGATAATGGCTGATATAGAATACACATCCGCCCTCACCATCATAAGCGTGCTTCCTCTCACTGCCTTCTTTGTGCAAGAGACGAGCTACAGTCCAAGCAGAGCTCTGCCCTTGTCCTTGCCTCACAGACTGAGGACATTGCCTCAACAACTCCAGATGGATTTTGAAATATTTATCCATTTATTTGTGTGTGTGTGTGTGAGAGAGAGAGAGAGAGAGAGTGAGAGAGAGAGAGAGAGAGAGAGTCAGGGCCTTAAGCCACTGCAAATGAACTCCAGACACCTTCTCTAAGCTGCACAGATGCTCTGAACTCATCCATTCATCCATCCCTACATGGAGTTTGGCCCATTGAGGATTCAAATCAATGGGAATCTGTCAATTTTTGGGTTTCTTAAAACTGCTCAAATTAGTCATGTTAGCATCATATGGTGACTCTGTTGCATAATTAATGCTGAAAGTCTGAATAAGAGAAGCCAAAATTACAGAATTAAAAAACAAACAAACAAAAGGATGAGGAGATTGCTAAATAGTTAGAGGCGTTTGCTTATAAAGCCTACTGGCTGGAGTCCAACTCCCTAATACCACATGAAGCCAAGTTCACAAAGTGGTGCATGCATTTGGAGTTCATTTGTAGCAGCAAGAGGTCCTGGCATGTTCTCTCTCTCTCTCTCTCTCTCTCTCTCTCTCTCTCTCTCTCTCTCTCTCTCTCTCTCTCTCTCTCTCTCTCTCCTCACAAAGAAATAAATAATCTTTAAAAACAAAAACAAGTGTGTGCTTTGTCAAAAACAAACCAAGAGGAAACAACAACTGAGAGAGTCATTGATAAGGAGAACTGTCAGCAGCCATCGCTGTGAAGACACAGGAGTGGTTGGAATGACGACTGTCCCTTAAGAACTCAGCAAGTACTTCTCTGGGAAGGGAGAGTGTTAAGTATGAGCATCTACTCGCCATCTTGCCACATGGGGCATTTGCTTCACCCACTCCTCATGAAGGCTGTGACAGCACGTGTGACAGTCTTCTCGTGGCAGAATGGCCCTTCATAGCGCTATTGCCTTTGGACACAAGCTCCTTTTAAAAGGAAACTTCACTGTAGGTTTTTGAAATTAGGCCTCTGTCAGAGTTGAGCGGAAGAGGGGGCGGAAAGATTGTGATAGCCGTGGTGGGGGAGATGGTCCAGAGGCATGGCATCCATCAGTAACAACACACTTGGGCCAGGAAGACCAGGCTGAGTACTAGGATATCCAGGATCCCTTGCCACAAGGACTAATCCAGACAGCCCACGGAGGAGGATATCCAACTGATCAGGGAGGGGGAGGGGGGAATTGGGGAATTTGGGATAACAACTCATGGTTTGCCCACTAAATAATGTAATTCATTATGGACAATAAATTTATATTAAAAAAAGGAAACTTCACGCAATAAGCAATGAACAGGTTGGCCTCTCTTTCTTTCTTTCTTAAAATTATTTTTATTGATTGATTTGTAAGGAGAGAGAGAGAGACACACACACACAGAGACAGAGAGAGAGAGTAGCCACTGCAAACAAGCTCCAGATGCATGTGCCACTTTGCATCTGCTTTACGTGGATACTAGGGAATCGAACTGGGGTAGTTGGGCTTTGCAGGCAAGTCCTTAATCACTGAGCCATCTCTTCAGCCCCACATTGTTTGTTTTTTCCCATATTTACTATAAATAATTAGATATATTGCACAAGCAAGTCTTACTGTTTTTTTTTTATATCACAAAAGTTTCATATTGGAGCCTCTCCATTCTCATTACTGGAATTATCTCCTCATTGTCCCCTCCCCAGGAGGTGATAAGACAAAACCTTCCTGGTGTATTAGACACCTGAAGGTTTCATTAGCTCTTCCTTCATGGGAAAAACTATTTACACAGTGACAAAATAATGACTTCTTACAAGATGACTTCAGATGAGTAGACGTGGTTTTAAATGAAAAAAAAAAAAAAGAATCTTTTCCCACTTCATGGGTTAGAATTCTCTAGGATTATCTCCATGTTTCCAGGAATGTATATGTAGGCATATTGGTATAAGCGAGGCAACCTCCCAGGAGGGAGGCGTTTAAGTTAGGCTACTGTTTAACTATTTAACAACATTAAGACTCCAATTTGAGATGGGAACCGGGTGTGGTTGTGTATGCCTTTAAACCTAGACAGAGTGACTTCCAGGTCAGCCTGGGCTAGAATCTTGGAAAAAACACAAAATAAATAAACACCCACATAATAATTTGAGATGAGAAAAATAAAGGCACCTGCCCAAAGAGTCAAGTTCTGTTTAATTTGGAACTTTTATCGGGTGCTTTAAATTTAACCAGAGTTCTGAAAATAGACATTCAAAACTTCTTTCAGGATCTTGTTTTCATAATACAGAGATTAGATTAGAGGTTTACAAAATTTCTTTTTAAGAATTCTGTTTTCACTTGTGAAAAGCTTTCATCTAATTTTGTTTTTAGTTGAAAAAAATATAATTTCTGGCATATTCTAAGTATTGGCTTTTAAAAGTATAATATTGTGTTAATTTTAAATGATATAATTAGTTTTCATTTGCTTTTCTTTGGCAACCATGAAAACATTACTAAATTCTTTAACAGTGAGGAATTTTATCTTTTTCTTCTGTGAACTCACATTTCTATTGCATTTTCTTAAAAATAATCATAGCATAATATATTTTTGAAAGCATTTTATTGATCATACTGTTATATTTCTCTACAATAAAATGTATGCATAAATTTAGGTTACTTTTTAAATTATTTATTTATTTATTTATTTGAGAGAGAGAGAGAGAATATATATGAGGGGGTGCCAGGGCCTCCTGCCACTGCAAAAAAAAAAAAAACCCTCAAAAAACTGCAGACAGTGCCACTTTGTGCATCTACCTTTATGTGGATACTGGGGAATTGAACCCTGACCATCAGGCTTTGCAAGCAAAGAGTCTTTAATGTCTGGGCCATCTCTCCAGTTCCATAAATTTAAGTTACTTTTTAATTATCCATGGCCCTAAGGTTTAATAGTGCACATTTCTTTTGTGTAGGAAGGTCATCTCTACAAGGATTACTAATCCACAGATGTCTAAAACAGCAAAATATACATTTAATAAATAACTATTTTAATAAGTAACTATTAAATGTAAAAAGAAACATTTTATTGCAAATTTATGATTTTTTAGATGGATGGACCACTTATTTCTTCAATTAGCTTATATTTTGAACACTCGTTATTAATGTCCAGAAGGGTCCATGATTCTGTGTGAATTTCTATTCTATTTTTCACCTTACAGTGGAACACACTGAGAAAATGCTTACATAAATGAAGGGAGAATCGATGGAATTTTGCTACAGGAGTGTCACTCACTTCTTTATTTCTGACTCATATATACTAGGTCATGTAGTAATCTAACATCAAAAACTGACAAGTGGATCAGGAATTCTGAGAGCAAAAAATTAGAAATATACATGTAAAGGTTGTGAAATTGAAAATTTATTTCCTTAAAGTTATCCCCACTCATGTATGTCTCTGAGAGCTTTGGCGTTCCCCTAGGTGCATGCGTTTGGATATGCTGGGCTATACTGGTTGCATCTGGATGAATTCTTGGACCAATGAAGACAGTGGAGAGTAGGGTGGTGAAAATTGATGAGACAGTGAGAAAGAGAAAAAGGCTGATTTTTTTTCTTGAAAAAATTATTAGCTATTAACAGTTAATATTATTAATAGTTAAAATTATTAACTATTAATAATATTAACTATTATTAAATAGTTTGATGTCCATGTTATCATATAACAAAGAAAAAAGACAATTCAAATACACACAATTCACAGTCTAAATAGCGACTGAGGGAAGTAAACCCATGTCTTACAGCTACTTCAGGCATCTCAAGAGCTTTCTCTCCAACAGTGTTTTTCAGAGTGGTTTCTGCCAGGTCTTCTGCAACTTTCGCAAGGCAGGACAGAAGTAACTGATAGATGCCATTTTTTCTGTTGTAACTCCAAGAGACTCGATTTCTTTTCAAACACCGGCCCCAAGGACCCAGGGAATCTCACAGCCCTCCAGACACCAGTAAAAGAAATGGTAAGAGACAGAAAGTTCTTTGACAAAGCAAACCACTTACAATGAGAGGGCCTCGGTTGTTTTCCCGGTATTTGTTCTGGAAGAAAATGTAAACGACAGTGGCAGCCAAGGAGTAGAGGAAGGCGAAGACAGCCACGGTGACGAAGAACTCGGCGGAGGACGAGGAGTCCCCAGTCAGTGCCAGCTTCTGTCGCTCCTTCCCTTCACAGGTAGGCACCTCGAAGGTCACCTGGTGCAACCTAAACCCCCAGAGGCAAGAGGAGACACTTTCAATGCTTTGGGGAGAAATCTAGATGCCCTGAGTCTACATCCCCTAAGGTCGAGTGAGCTCTGTCTTGGGAATTCCAGGACCTTACTACTGAGAGAAGCTCCTGGAAGAACTCACAGAGGTTCAAGCTGGAAATCAATTTTGCTGCAGGTGTACCTAGATGAGGGGGGCTGAGATGGGCAAAGGGAATTGGATTAGGAACAGCTTCCCAATGAGCTTCTGGGCTTTCTGCCCTTAACGTGGCCCAGCAGGTCGTGTGTCCTGGGCCCTTGGCTCTGTCCCCAGAGTCTCCCCTCACTGATTTGAGTTCCATTTTCCTGCTTCAACCGCATTGACCAGTGCCACGTTTTCCAGTTATGCTAAGCACAGTCCTATCTGAGTATTTTGCCGGTGACTGGTCCCTTTCCTTTTTTTTAAAAAAAAATTTATTTTCAAGCAGAGATAGAGACAAAGAATGGGTATGCCAGGGTGTCTAGCTGTGCAAATGAACTCCAAATGCATGCACCACCTTGTGCATCTGGATTTCTGTGGGTACTGGGGAATCAAAGGGTCCTTAGGCTTTGCAGGAAAGCACCTTAACTGCTGAGTCATCTCTCCAGCCTTGGTCTCTTTTCCTAAAACACTCATGCTGTGTCATTTTCCATGGCTGACTCCTCGGAACTCAGGAACTGACTCAAGCAGCCTCAAAGGAGAGCCCTCTGTGGACCATTGAGCTGTAGTAACTCCTTAACCATCTCGTGTCATTCATGCCCAGGTAAAGCTGTCTTGGTGGTATGCTTCCTTCCTGGTCTGTTTCCATTTCTCTCAGCAGTGACTCCCATGTGACTGTAATAATTTGGATCCCCAATCCAGACCTTAGTTAGGACTCAGGATTCGGATAATCCGGTGAGCATTCTGAAGACCATCAGATCCTGACTCAATGGAACTTTTGGAACTTTTAGAATGTAAACTGGGCCAGGATAGACTCACTATTTTCCTGGATAGAAATGAGTCAAATGCTTAGGCAAAACCTTCTGCTGAAGTTCATGGCGCCTAAGGAAGACGTGTGACCTTGAACACAACAGCTCTGCCAGGATCTCCCACTATGTGGTAAACTACCTTGGCATGGGAGCCACAATTGTTCAGAAAAGGACTATTAGGTAGACACATGGAAATACACCTGAATGGGGCTTATTTACATCAATAAAGCATCACTGGTAAATTTATAAAACAATAATTCCAAATTTATGCTTACAATGGACTTTTCTTACAAAGTAAAATATAATCCTTTCCGAATGATTTCTTACACACATTCTCTCAAATTTAGATACTATTGATAATGATAAAACAATCATAACAGAGCTGGAGCAATTGCTTAGTGGTTAAGACACTTGCCTGCAAAGCTGAATGACCACAGGTTCAATCCCTAGGACCCACATAAAGCCAGATGCACAAAGTGGCGCACACATCAAGAGTTCATCTGCAGTGGCTAGAGACCCTGGCACACCCATTCTCTCTGTGTGTCTCTCTTCTCTCTGTCTCTCTCTGCTTGCAAATAAATTGTAGCAATAGAAACCCACATATTGGAACATTTTGTATGTGTTAAACACAGTTTGAATTCATTATTTTACTTAATGCCCACAACAAACGCTATAATGTAAGCCTTTCTTATACTCTCACCATGTATAGATGAAGAAATAAAGCTTAGAAGGGTTAAGTTATTTATCCTATGTCAAACATCTAGCTATTTTGTTGGGCCATTTCTGATTCCACAGTCTTTATTAAAACTTCTGTATTAATTTGTTTATGTTAAACAATGAAGATATTAACTAGGATAAGTGTTTTTCAAGTATTTAATTTGCAAGAGGAGAGAGAGAGAGAGAGAGAGAGAGAGAGAGAGAGAGAGAACATGCCAGGCCATTGCAAATGAATTCCAGACACATGCACCACTTTGTGCGTCTGGCTTTACATGGGTATTAAGGATTTGAACCCAGGCCATTCAGGTTTGCAGACAAGTACCTTAACTGCTGAGCCATCTCTCCAGCCCAGATAAATGGTTTCTTGAAAGTGACATCATTAGCCCCTGGCATTAGAATTGCTAGACTAGAGCACATGTACATTCCTGAAGGGTCTGCATGATAAGTGAGGCTTCATTGCTTGAAGAAGCAGGAAAACCTCTTTCTTCTCTGCTGTTTATTTCTTAAAACATAACCTCTGTGTTTGTGGCTTGATCTATGAAAGCAACTTACATTAGCTGTTGGGTTGTGTTTGTGGAAGACAAACAAACACAAGTGTGTAAAGCTACAACAAAATGCGGGCAATTTGAAGCATCTGTTATGGTTACATTGTAGTTTCCTTCCCTCCTTTTGGCAGATATGAGTGAAATATATCTTAATAATATGCTGTGTAGGAATATTCAAAAGAATGAAATAGATTGAAAAGGTGCTCATGTCAAATCTGAAGCAGGTGATCTTCAAGGCATGGTTACCCTTTTCTCGCTATTTTAGTCTGTCATTAATTGAACACATTTTTGACAAGCATTTTCATAGTTCACACAATGGGTGGGTGCGGAGAATAGGATGGGGAACAAAGAAGAGATGTAATAGTTTCTCCGGTGTTAGGTCATGTTCAAGGGTAGAGAGAAGAGACAGGCCTTTGGAAGAGCACCCCCAGTCTAATGGGGGGAGGTGAAGAGAAGTTTCCTTATGGAATTTACCTTCAAGCTGTAGAGATGACCAGAAGTAACCCAGACTAAAAGCTGTGAAAGGAAGATGAGATTCGACTTCACATCACTCAGATGGCTATATTAAGAAAAGCTTATGAGATTGGAATAACAAATGCTGCAAGGAGGTAGGGAAATTGAATCATCTCTGGTGGGATGTAAAATGGAAAGCTACTTTTGAAAACACTCTAGTCCTTCTTCAAATGATGAACTGCATAGGATTACCATAGCATTCAGCATTTTACTCCAAGGGAAATGGTAACATCTGTTGGCACAAGAGCTAATATAAAAATGTTCGGGGGGATGGAGCAATGGCTCAATGGTTAAGCCACTTGCTTGAAAGCCTAACAGCCGGCGTTCGATTCCCCAGTGCCCATGTAAAACCAGATGCACAAAGTGGTGCATACATCTGGAGTTTGTTTGCAATGGCTAGAGGCCACGAGGCTTCCACTCACTCTCTCTGCTGGCAAATAAATAAAAATATTTTTTAAAGAAGCATGTTCATGTAACATGTTTTACAATAGCCAAGAAGTGGAATAACCCAAGTGTTCATCAGCTGTTGAATGGATAAATAAAATGATATATCCATAGGATAGACTATTATTTGTCAATAAAAAGGAATGAAATTCTGATATTTGTGACAGCATAGATGAACCTTGGAAGCATTATGGGAGTGAAAGAAGACAGGTACAAAAGACAACACACTGCATGGTTGTATTTATATGACGTGTTCAGGATAAACAAATCTGTCCAGCTAAAGAGCAGGTGAGTGATGAACTGTGGCTGGGGAGAGACGGGGTGGAGGATGGTAATTATACGGCATAGGATTTCTTTTAGGGATAATTACATGGTTCTAGAATTGACCATTTATGATTATCCTAAAATCCATCCCGTTGTATATTTTAAATAGGGAATTGCTTGGTAAGTGAATTAAATATTTTTTAAAAAAGCTGTTCGAGAAGAGATAGGGAACAGACTGCATCAGTTCTCTGCATTGAGGACAGCCCAAGACATGGGAAGTGCAGTGTCTCTAGAGGAAACTGATGGATGGTGAGGAATGAAATGGCTGGTCCGCAGGAAGAAGTAGCCAGGGGTTCGCCTTGGGGTGGGGCTTGAGGCCAGGTTACAGATGCTGCCCTTAATTTGAAGATGGGTATTTGGGAGATTTTCTTAGGATGAACAGCATGTTACACAAAACCACAAGGCCATGCAAATGAAACCCACACTCACTTCCCAGGTGCCAGGATCTACTCCAAGATCAGCCCGTCTCCGACACTCCAGTTCCCTCAGCTGGTCTGCAATCTCAGACCCGCTAGAGGCGGCAGCTGGAGGGACTGACAAAATTGCCTTTTCTTTGATAGCATCAGTTGAACAACATTTTCCCTATTGATGATATATTTGTTGACTTATAGGAATTGTAATCATGCTTATCTGTATAAGGAAATAGAAAACAAACGAAAGTCTTTAAAGCTACTGTGCTTATTAATTCCAGCGACCTAGAGTTGGGGGGGGGGGTCAATCAGCTCTTTTCCTAGGGTGAAATCAGGAGAAAGAGAAAATGGAATGTCAGCTCAGAATAATGTTTGAATGCTGCATGTTACTACCCTTAGATTCTTTTAAGTAGCACACATACACATATGTACAGATGTGTGTGCATGTGTGCACATGTATATATGCAGCATTTTACTCCAAGGGAAATGGTAACATTTGTTGGCACAAAAGCTATTATAAGAATGTTCAGGGGATGGAGCAATGGCTCAATTGTTACCACTTGCTTGAATTATATACTTGTGCATATAATTTTGGAAGCAGAGTGGGTACCATCAGCATGGGTTTGGTAGCTGCGATAACTTTATGAGCAAATCTCATTAACTTGGAACCTAAATGAGGGCAAAAACTGGTCCCTAGAGAAAGAGCCTGTAGGTGAGAGTCTGGCAGCCAGCGGGGCTCCCTCTGATCTTGTGAAGGCGTCAGGAAGCAATCTCTGAGGTTGCAAAAGGTACTAAATCCAATTTGTTGATTTCAAAGGTATAAATCGCTTCTTGGTTGACCTGATCCAATCAAGGGGCAATTGAATTTTGCTGGGTTCCATTGCATTTTGTTTATTGAGGTCTTCATTTCTAGAGTAGCTACTCTCTTTGTGAAGAATTTTACCAATGTGAATGTACATGGGGTTATTAAAAACATTTCACTATGTTTCAATTCAACTGAAAGAATTGCCAAGCACCTGCAGTTTTGAGTTGTGTTTGCAGCAACTGGGAGGACATTAAATGCAACTATCTCTTCAGGAAGCCAGAGAAGGATACGTATTACTTTACTAATTACAAGATTTGTGATAACAGCCATTGATATTTTTCTTCATCCAAGCAGTATGCTATAGAGTCTAGAGCTAGCTGTATCTCACTTGGTCTTCATAACAGCTCATGGATGGGTACCATTGCTATCACTGCTTTACAGATGGGGAAACTGAGGCTTGGAGTGAGCTGTGAGCTTGCCTGACTGTATATCAGGGACTACACTCATGATTACTATACATTTCTGCCACTCAGCTTGAAAAAGTTATAGCAACCAGCTGAGTCTTTTATTAAATGAGTGAGGATTCCCTATGTCATCTCCTCTAGAAGAGGATGGTCCATTTAATGGGGAAGCTTTAGGTCAATGTTCATTCTGCTACTACCTTAAAGAAGGTGAATGAAATAACCACACCCAGCAAGGATAGGCTTGAATCTCTGTACACTGACCAATACAAGGCCATTATAAATTTAATAATTTCCAAATCTTGCCGGGGCTTATTCTGATATCTACCTCAGGGCCCGTCAAGGGCAAATGGACCTGAACTGTGGTTCAAACAGTGTGATTCTTTACAGAAAGCGAGATGTTTGCTGCCACATGCTTGTTCTCCCTTGTATGTGGATCCAAAATGTTTAGATTTGTATGTGACTTGGAGTAAGCCAGGCATAGAAGCCACGGAGCTAGAAAGGGGCGATGAGGGAAGAAGGAGGAGAGGGGAGGACTTCAGGGAGGACAGTAGATATGTAGATATGTAAGAGGAGGGGCTGAAATGGTGAAGTGGGCTCAGATGAGGGGATGGAGGAGAGCATGGGTGGGAGGAAGGTTAAACAAAAAATTTCAGTGACAGGGATATGATACCTTCCAGCAAGTTGTTGCTTAGGAATGCCCCTGATACCCCCCAAATATTACAGGCTATTGCCAAGATTCTTTTTTAAAAAATATTTTATTTATTTATTTGAGAGAGAGAGAGAGAGAGAGAGAGAGAGAGAGAGAGAGAGAGAGAGAGAGAATGGGCGCACCAGGGCCTCTAAGACACTGCGAATGAACTCCAGACACATGCGCCCTCTTGTGCATCTGGCTGTATATGGGCACTGGGGAATTGAACTCTGGTCCTTCTTCATTGCAGGCAAATGCCTTAATCGCTAAGCCATCACTTCAGCCCTATTGCCAAGGTTCTTGGATGCCCACCAGAAAAGTAAAGACCCTACTGCTAAAGACATCACATGCTTGGGCTGCAGGTCACTGAGAAATCAAGCCGGAGCTGAGCTGGAAGCTTCCTCCCTATAGACTAGCTGGCAGGATGCTGGAAAGATCTATGCAGCCTGTTGGGGGAGAAAAATTGAAGTCAATGACTAGTGGGGAGGAAGGTGGTCTAGAGGATTAGAAGGAACAGCTTTCTCTGTCACTTTCCTTGGCATTCTTATTGCTCTCAAAGCATGGTGTGCAGTATTGTTATTTAGGAAGCTAAGCATGACTGCACATCTCACACTACTGAATCCTAATCACTAGTAGGCATTTATTTTTAAGTATTTTATTAGCATATATATTTTATATATAATAGATACATATTTGTATTTATATATATTTTATATATACAACATATATATAGTACATAGAAATAGGTTTCATATGACATTTTCATATATAAGGTGTGTTGATCATATTGACTAATAAGCACCTTCTTGCCCCTTTCACAAGAAAGTGGTAATGGGTACTTACCAATGGCTACATCCCTGAAGGAAATGTTTGTCTTTCCCACTACAACCATTAACTGCCTACAAATACTTAGGGAGGGGCAGGACTTCATCAGTTCCTTCCCTCTCCACGATGGACCACTGATAGGCCCAGTCTTGAGCAGAAGTTGTGCTGGTAACCATAGCTGTTGTGAATTTGAACGTAATGCCCATGTCATGGCCAGAGAACAGCATCCCACAATGCTCTACTCCTTCCTCGGGCTTTTACATTCAGCGGACATCTATTGAGCTCATAGAAGGCCAGGTATAATACCAAATTTGTGGGCTGGAGAGATGGCTCAGTGGTTAAGGCACTTGCCTCCAGTGCCTAAGGCCCCAGGTTCAATTCCCCAGTACCCACATATGCCAGACCCACAAGGTGGTGGCCCTGGTGCTCTCTCTCTCTCCCTCTCTCTCTCTCTCTCTGTCTCTCTCTCTCAGAAAACGAATAAGTAAAATATTTTTAAAATACCAACTTTGTTTGTACATTATCTCATTTAAACCTGTGGATTTGTGAAGTGATTACTATTATCTTATTGTATCGTTATTGTGGGAGTGAGGAGACATACCCACAAGATGATCTCAAGAGACTAATGGGACTGTCACCATTAATGCAACTGCCCACCCCCCTGGATTACAGGTACCTTCACGTTGGCTCTAGAGAGTAGCAGAGATTGAAGAAAGGCTTTCCTTTATGCCACCTGCACCTCTAAAGGCATATTTCTGTGCTGTAATCAAAACCTGGGGAGATTCTTTCGAGCATTGAGTTTAGGATCTATTTGGGGTTTGAAATGGCAGGAGAGTTACGGCCAGGTTAGAACTGAAAAGGTTCCAGCAACTGGGACCAGATTGCCTATGATAAAAACAAATGTAATGTCTTCAGGTCTCAGAGGGGAAGAGAAAGGTTCACACATCGGGTGTTGATGAGGACCAGCACACCTAGGATGCCTTGGGGTGGAAGAGTCAATGCTGGGCAATGCCTCACGTCAAAGTGTGGAGAATAGAAAACAGCCAAGTGTCAATCATCCTTCCTGGGGTCTCAGAACGAGGCTGCCTATTCCCATGAAGGTCAGCAGACAATGAAATTATGATACCTAAACCCCCATCTGTTAGACCTCCAGGATGACTTTCACATTCCTTATCTTCAGACAAATGGTGTAGGCAGCCAGAATGATTTTTTTTCCCACGCATTTTGGTCATAACCTTGATTAAATAAGAAACAATCTCATCTCTCAGGCTTGCAACAATAGCACACATCTCCTATACATCTTGTCTTTGGAAAAAGAAAAATGTCGTGAAAGGCAAGATGCTCTTTGACATAATAGGGACATTTGTCCCTGATTTTCTAATGCATCACCGGTGCTAAAGTTTGTTGTCACCAGAGATGAACTTTTCATTAGTTTTTGTCTTCCTCGTTTATTATTAGTGAAGATTCATTTTCCTCCCACAGGGAGTTGAGTAAGACATTGGAAAATGTAATCAAGGCTACTGCAAACAATATTCTTTTGTACATGAGTGATCGGATTCCGACATGAGACTCTCCTGCCCCAGCACGTAGTTCCATCTTTATGTTCTGGGAAGATATTTATCCAGTTTATTGAAAGTAAACTATGCAAGTAATAAAGATCTTTCCAAAGTTTACTCCTCACCCCACTCACATGCACGTGTGCTTTTTGGATAGACTTTTTCAAATGCAAATGTGAGTTCTCAAGTAATTAAAAATCAGGGTTCCACAGAGACCTGAGCATGGTCTGGAGTGGAACTTAGAACAGTTAAGACTATAAAGGCCTTGAAAATGGTCTGCAAAAAACCACTTCTGTGCTCATTAGCTATAATTTGTTCATTTTGCTTTCTTCAAATAGGGTTTGAATAAGAGAGAGCTTAGATGGCCTCCTCATCACCAAATTAAAATAGATAATGAGGGGGCTGGAGAGGTTGCACAGTGGTTAAGGAGCTTGCCGGGAATCTGAGTGTCTTGGGTTTGAATTCCCAGCACCCATGTAAAGCCAGATGCACAAAGTGCCACATGTGTCTGGAGTTCGTTTGGAGCCCTGGAGCACCCATTCTCTTTCTCTGTCTCTCTCTGCTTGAAAATAAATAAATGAATATTTAAAAAACAAAAGCATACAGATAGTATGAGGAAAGGTGCAGAAGGTCTCTGTTGACCTTTTTTTAAAAATTGAAATTGATGTAAAATGATTCGATTCATTAATTCAGTGAAAATTCAATCAATATAGAAATATCAAAAAGAGAGAGCAATACAATTTCTTGTATTACCTAATGATATGATCAACATATAGCTTACTGGACTTTATTGTATGTCTGTGTGTGTGTGTGCGCACACGTGTGCACACACAGATGCATGATGCCCTGTGCAAGCATGTGTAGAGACCAGAGGAGAGCATTGAGTGTCTCCCCTCCATCACTCTTCCATGAGTTTCCTTGAGATGGGGTCTTGCATTGATTCTGGAGCTTGTTTTCATGAGCCCCAGCTATTCTGTGATCTTTGCTCCCCACAGGACTGGGGTTATGGACACGTGTGGCCATGCCAAGCTGTTGACTTGGGAACTGGGGAATGGAACTCAAGTGGTCTTGGGACTTCATGGTAGTACAGAAGAGCTCTTACCTACTGAGCCATCTCTTCAGCCCCGAAGCTGACATTTTAGGAAAGATTTATTTTTAATTTAAATATTTCTATAATATGTGTAATAGAAAATATCTACCTTTTCATGTTACACAAGATGTTCAGTATAGCTATGTAGCAAAGGTCATATAACAATTTTCTCAATTAGCCCAATGATAAAGATTTTGAATATTTTATACTCATTTCTCTGGATCATGTTATGTAACTATGTCAGATTTTCAATAGGTTTCCTAACTCCCAAGTGGGTAGGATTTATTAATCTTTTTCATTTTGGTGACTTAAAAGTGAAAATGAAAAGAAGAATAGATTGTAAAGCTTGGGTGGATCCACATTTTATGTGCTGTGGCATTCCCTTACCCTGCCATCTGCTCTCAACCTAGGGCAACATGGAGACGAATCCTCAGGCATTACCAGCATGTCAGCTGATCCCAGACCTTACAGCCCACGTGCTCATCTCCACTGGAAAACTACCTTTTGTCATATTTTTATTTAAAAATATTCTATTTCTTGGAGAGAGAGAGGAAAGAGAGAGAGAGAGAGAGAGAGAGAGAGAGAGAGAGAGAGAGAGAACAGGCACACCAGGGCCTCCAGCCACGGCAAACGAACCCCAGATGCATGCGACACCTTGTGCATCTGACTTTACCTGAGTACTGGGGAATCGAATTCAGGTCCTTCTGCTTTGCAGACAAGCTCCTTAACCGCTGAACTATCTCTCCAGCCCTCTTTTGCCATCTTTTGTCCATAATGGAAAGGCAACATAAATCAAATCTACCAATCACTAGCTTTGTGATGTGCTTTTGTCTTTTGTGATCCTGGGAGTCAAACTTAGGGCCTTGAGAACTCTACCACTGATCTGTATTCTCAACTCCTCTCCTGCCTTACAAGCCCATTCTTGTCACATCTGTCTGTGAGGCTCAAGTGAGCTCATGGGCTACATCTTACTTATCATGGTGCTGGAATGTAATTGACAATTATAGGTGTTATTAATATTCAGGTTGTTAAAAATACTTCAAATTTTAAATTAAATGCTGTTTGATTAATAGAGTGTATTTTAAAAAATCCAAATGCTCTCATAAAGTTAGTTTCAATGACCTAGAAATGTCTGTTGTAGTGTTACAGGGTTCTCTCAAAAAATCCAGCCAAGCCACAGTAAATTGGTCAGTTTTGGTTTCTACTCTTATATTGTTCCCTATGTAATAATAACAATGTTGAATGGTCAGGATAGGGAACCTGACTGACTTGCTGGATGGAAAATTTAATATAAGTGCCATATTATAATAAAATAAACATTAATCACATGCATGAGGAACAAAATGCAATCTCCTTTAAACCGCCCAAAAGTGATTGTCTTATCATGAGGCGTTGTCCTTGCAAATTCCCAATTTTCCAGTTCCTAATATTACCATAAACCCACATATTTTCTTTGGAAAAGAATGTCTAAGAAACCAAAGCAACACTTTATTTGAATTCACCAGGAACAGTTTGCTAACCATACTTATCAGCTGGGGATGTAAAGTGACTTTTAGAGTGAGAAAACATGACATCCCCCACATTTTCCTTCCTTATATTGTAATATAATTCACTACACCCTTATCTCATCTGCACCTGTGAACTAACCGCCTGTCTATCCATGGTCAGAATCCGATTGTCTCAGCTTCAATGTCTCCCCGTCTGTGAGCCCCTCCTTGACCACCCAGGCTAAAGGACCCCTCTTCTCCTTTTTGGACATCTGCATTGCCTGGCTCTTCCACCAGACTGCAAGCAGACCAAAGGCAGGGATCCTGTCTGTCTAGGCTTTGCTACTGAGCACCTAGCTACATTCATTGCATAGTAAATAACAAAACCTGTTAAAGGAGGAAAGACAAAAGGAGGAAAGAGAAGGAGGGAAGGAGTAAAGAGTTTATTAAAATTTTAAAGGGGCTCTTTGTACAGAAGCTACCCTGTCCTTACCTTCTAGAGCTGGAGAAAGCAATGCCTATCGGTCCTACTAAAGGAAATCAAGGCAGGGAGGTAAAGTACTGAATTGAAGTTGTGGAAAAAGAACCTCAACTCCAGTTTCCTGCTCCAGTTCAATGGACCTCTACCCCAGCATTTCCTGTAAGGAAAAGATTCCCTGGTGGTCCTGAGAGGCCCCAGAGGCTGGAAAAGCCAGTGGGAGCCATTTCCCACCACACCTTTTCCCAGGTATTTCCTTAAGGTCCTGTGTCTCTACACACATCTGCATGGCACAGTTTTGGTTTGGCTCCAGAGTCAAGGTTGATCTGGGCCTTCCTCAGGACTCTACTCCTAGTCTATGTACGTCTTGGCCACGTAGGTATCCATTCATTCATCTCCTATGTGCTAAATCCTGTGCTAATACTATGATTCCACCATCAGAGACACATGGAGAGGGTTCTGAAACAGTGACACTTTATCAGACAGATGGCATGGAGTGTTGAGAGGGAGACCACATGGTGGATATACACCAGTCTTGGAGATCTGAGAAGGCTTTCCAGGGAGTTCAGGTTTAAGTGACATTTGCAGTGAAGTGAAATTAGTCAGGTGAAGCGAGGTGCTGGGGAAGGGACGGAGAGGAAGGCCTGGATGCGAAGTTTGTGTGGTTCAAGGACCCGTTGTTTTCTTTTAGGAACCGGAAAGTGGATTTCCATGGTGACTTTGGTAATTAATAATAATAATAATGGTAACAGGGGCAGTTAGTTGCTGTCTTTATGCCGGCCACATTGGTGCTATGTGCCTTATATCCTGAACTGCTTAAGCATATAGGACATCCCTGAGAGGAGTCACCATTATCCCCATGTCCAGACGAGGGAACAGGCTGAGCACAAGGCAAGCCCACCAAACACATCCGCTGTGTCCAGAGAAACTCTTAACACAGAGCAGTATAGTAGAAGCCAGCCTTCTGGTGTCCTTGTCATCGGCTTTGCAGGCTGTGTGCTCTCTCAGTCTGGATGCTTCTCAAGCTTTTAAGAGACTCATTGGAACCAGTTTCTGATATACCATGGGGTGGGGAGAGAAGCTGCAAGACTTTCAGAGGGATGTCTAGTTCATAACCCCCTACCCCATAGAATGATCTAGTATGCCCACTGAGGAGGATACCCAGTGGATTGGGGACAGGGAGGAGGGAAATGGGGATGCCAACATAATGTTTGCTCATACAATATATCTAATTTTGGATAATAAAGATTAAAAAAATCAGCTTGTCTAGACAGTTAAGCTCACTTGAAATTATCATGGGAAGTGTGGTATAGCTGTTCTGTCAGTGTTTGAGGCAACTGGTAGACCATTATGGATGCACACATACACATATGTATGTGAAATATATATATGTAGATGTATGGGAAATATTCTAGCAGAGAAAAACCTCTCCCTCACTTGACAAGGGGGAGATGGCTTTCCTGTTAATTTGGTTTTGGTTGGGGTCACCCTAACATTGTCCCTGAAGGAATGACTTGGCACTAAAGGGACCTTCCTCTTGGCTACAGAATGGAAGCTGATGCCATTGAGAACAGGGCTTGCTCTGTCCTCACGCTGGTTAGGAAAGGGAACACCATTGAGGGCTCGCTACCTTCATCAGCTCTAACATCTCCAGGCTGCCTCTGGCCTCTGGCCCCCTCCCATGATGCACTTCCTGCTCATCCAAACCAGTGTTGTGAACTCCTGTCTCTAATTCAATCAGCTCCACTTGGATCCCTCCATGAAAGGCAGGTTAATAAATAACTAACAAAAATTTGATTGGAAAGATTGGGTTTTCATGAGCGTAGTAACACTTTATTACAGAAGGGTCAAAGTAGTCCTTTCAAACAGAAAAATGATATCAATCACTGGAACAGTCTCAATCAAACCAAAAACAATAAAACAATAAGCCAGTAAGCAGTGCCTGGCCCAGAAGAACCTCTCCTCCATGTTAAGAATGCTCTCAGACCTCTCACTCAGCCCTTGAGTAGGAAAGGAAAGGTCAGCATTAGGGATTCCACTGTGATGGTAGTCATCACCTAACGTAATCACTGACCCACCATTTATCTCATGCCTGAAGGGGAGCCTCAGGTTGAGGACTAAAATGAGGATTTGTAATATAAGTACAAGCCTTCTTTGCCACAGTAATGCCCTCAGCAAAGTACAAGTGTTATTTATCATAGCACTTCCCTCCACAAAGCACGAGGCCTTACTTTTTAAAAATATCTTTATTGCCAACAATTAGATACATGGTCTTGTCAGGGTCTGAGGCACTGCCCCACTGTGGACCCTGAGCTATGCGGAAATCTAGCAATGTTATGTGCTTCCCGAAACAAGCCATCGCAGCTAATCACAACATTTCCAGTAAGAGGCCACTGTGACTGCCGACGGCAACAGGGTTTGGAAATCTTTTACTATTGTGCAAAGTGAAACGTGCAGCTGCCTCCTTGTTCTTAGCATATAAGCTCGCCTATTGCCTGCAATAAACAGACCTTGATCAGACTCCTGTCTTGGTCTCATCTCTCGCTCCCGTTCTTTCCCACTCATCCAGGCTAGGGTCCCCCTCGTGACCCTCGTTGACTAGGCCCGCGGGTCGGGTCATGGTATGAGCAAATCTTGTGGTGGTACCCCTGTTTCCCTCTTCTCTCTTTCTTTCCCATCCCACTGGAGACCCTCCTTGGTGGGCATACTGGATCAGTCCATGGGGAAGGGAGTTATGAATTGCACAAGAGGTAGCCAGTTTTTTTTCTCCTTTGTGTGTTGTTGCTGAGGGGGGAATACCATGTCTCCAGGTATTCTCCCCCACCATGGCTCTTACAATTTTTCTGCCCCCTCTTCCGCTCAGTTCCCTGAGTCATGGTGGGTGAGTTTTAAGTGGCACACTCTGGAAGGATATTGCTGAAGAGGTAGAGGCAGGAGGATCAGGAGTTCGAGGCCAGCCTGGTATATGCCTTATTTACCATAGTACACCAGTCCACAAAGTACAAGCCTTCTTTACCATGGTAATCCCTCAGCAAAGTCCAAACGTTATTTACTGTAGGACTCCCCTCCACAAATAAAGCCTCTGATGTTTTTGTTGATCTGTCTATTTTGAAATTCTTTGAGCTTTCAGGTTCGACCATCAGATCAAGAGCTGGTCAATGATCATGTTTTATCCCTTGGGTTTAAAGATCTGAGATACGCCTATCTGATCCTACCACGGGAGAATGAGGCCGATACAGAGGGAAGTACAGAGGAAGAATGATCCCATTTCACTGGCTTCCTAACACCTGGCACAATGCTTGTTACCTGGCAGGTACTCAAAAATATTTCTTTATTTGACTTTGGCCTAACTTCATTTTCAAAATATTTATTTATTTGTGTGTGTGAGAAAGAGGGGCAGAGGATGGATGGTGCACCAGGGCCTCTTGTTGCTACAAACAAACTCTAGACGCATGCATTTCTTTCTTTGTGTATCTGGTTTCATATGGGAACTGGGGAATCAAATCCTGGACCAGTAGGCTTTGTAAGCCAGCACCTTTAACTGCTGAGCCATCTCCCCAGCCCCAGCCCCATGGCCTAACTTCTTTAGCAGTGACTCCATGTAGCATGTAGAGTGAAAACTGAAGCCCATATAACCTTTCTTTTGAACAGGCATCACTGCAAAAAAGACTCACTGTGTTCTCACAACTCGTCAGAACCCATTTCTTCCCTATTCCCTCTCTCTTGTCTCCGCTGCTACCTTCACCACTTCTCAAGCTGTTTCTTTTCATTCTAAGCGCTCTCGAGAGAGAGGGGTTAGAGAGAGAGGTTGTTTTGTAGGAGAACACCGGGAATTTTGCGTGGCTCCAAATCTGGGCTTTTTCTGAAAGTATCTGTCGTTTTTCATTTCTATGTTTAGTTTGTCTGGGTTCCTAAATCTTGGGAAAGAAACCTCACATGTAGGCAACTTCTGCCAACATTGATATCCTGGATACTGAGCTGAGAAAATGGGATCCAAAGCCTGTGAACGGGGAGACAATGGGTTTTATCAAATGTGGATGATGGTGAGCGGAGCTCAGTAGATTTGATTTCTTCTTTTGAGGAAAAATTCTCAAAGTTATGATTTTTCAACTCGAATCCACATAACTATTCTAGAGTTCTTCCTACATAGGAAGTCGGCCATCTGGTATAATAGCCCGTGGGGGCTCAGGTCATAGAATTGATTGATGATTGGTTGGTTGGTTGGTTGGTTGGTGTTTTGAGGTTGTGGGAAATGGTTAAAGACAACAGTCTGGAACTCTGTCTGGTTGGCTGAGGTTGGCAAAAAGCCACAGTAAGAAACATTTTCTTAAAGGTCTCCTCATCTGTCTATGTGCAATTAAGCCAGTTTCTTGTGAGGAATTTGCAATAAGAGGCATCTGGATTCTTTTGTCAAGACTGAAAGAACTTGGGACTGGAGAGATGGCTCAGCGGTTAAGGTGCTTGCCTGCAAAGCCCAATGATCCCAGTTCAATTCCCTAGTACTCTTATAAAGGCAGATGTCCAAAGTGATGCATGCATTTGGAATCTATTTCCAGCTACTGGAGGCCCTGTCTGTCTCTCTATGCTTACAAATAAAGGAATAAATAATTTTTTTTTAAAAGGACTGACCTACGACTCAGAAAAATGACAGCGCATTTAGTCTCCATGACATCCAGGTCTTCCTAGCTCAGTGGTCACAACCATCAGAGGCGGTGTTCCTCCCAGCTCCAGCAGAAAACTCCAAGTTAGCATATGTGCCCACAACAAAACCAATCACAGCGACCAAGGAAATAGGTGCACACTCAGGTACCCAGTGTGAGGGGAAGTGGAATTGCACACAAATCTGACAAAATTAGTTCTTTGAGAGGAGAGGTTCTGATATAGAAATCCTGAGACAGTCTATTTCTTGTCTGGGTATCTCTTCCCTAGAAGATGGGTCATTTTTATTGCAGTGTCTCCATATATAAAGTAGATGTATAATTTACAGCTATTACACAGATATATTTACATGCAATATTGTGTGTCTTTTTCAATAAAAGTACTGTCTACAGCTGACACCTTGCTTACTCGTGTCCATTACATTACAGCGCCTTCCACTCTCTCTTTTACCATATTTACTGCGCAGAGGCTCATTTTTTTGTTTATGATTCCCACTTAACTGATCTTAAAATAGTTCTCAAATATGTTTTCTATGTGAAACTGTCCTTGAAGGTTATCTGCTTCATTATTTTCTCCAGGTGTTTACATTTTAAAAAATATTTTATTTATTTATTTATTTGAGAGAGTGAGAGAAAGAGACAGACACAGAAAGAGAATGGGTGCACCAGGACTTCCAGACACTGCAAATGAACTCCAGACACGTGCCACCTTGTGCATCTGGCTTTATGTGGGTCCTGGGGAATCAAATTCGGGTCCTTCTGCTTTGCAGGCAAATGCCTTAACCGCTGAGCCATCTCTCCAGTCCATTTTCTCCATGTTAGAATTGTTTTCTATAATGTGTCCTTCAGTAGGAATGTGCTAGTTATTCCCATATCAAAATCTCCACATTTATTTACCACAGCACCTTAGTAAAAATTTCCATATTCTGATTTTAGAGGATGGAAATAATAACATCTTTCTCACAAAGTCATTGAAGGACTAAATGATAAGATGTCTATGCAAATCTAAAGCTTCAATAGCTAGTAATTATTGTCACAGCCCATAAAGAGCTATGTTCCTATAGCTGACCCACGAGATGCCTTGCACCACATTCTTTGGTGCATCTGAGCTCAGGCAGCCCCCCTGGGGTTGTGAATAAGGCTGTGACCTTGAGCTCTTTTCACTATTTGAAGACCTTCCTTTGCTCGGGGAGACTTTCTCTGTGGAAGGGCACAAGGTTGACAGTGTGAGAAGATTATTATCATTTCTGGATGCAGCTCTGAGCACTGGGAGATCAAATCAGAGGGCAGATGCCCTGCCACCAAGCCTTCTCGTCTTAGGGTTTTGGGGTGTATTTTACAGTTCCTCGGAGGACTGCATCAGGACTGAGCCCCTGTTTCCCTTAGTAGTAATGTACTTGCTAATGCAAATTTATTTCTGTCTTTTCTTTCATTTCTCTCATTTCATTGCTGTGTCTTCTGGGATCACTTTTTTAAAAAAATATTTTGATTCATTTATTTGCAAGCAGAGAGAGACAGCAAAGAGAAAGAGAAAGAAAGAATGCATGCTCTAGGGCATCCAGCCTCTCCAAAGGAACTCCAGATGCATGTGTCCCTTGCGACTCTGGCTTTATGTGGGCACTGGAGAATTGAACCCAGATTGTTAGGCTTTGCTGGCAAGTGCCTTAATCACTGAGCCATCTCTCCAGTCCTGGGATCTCTTCTTATATAACATTCCTGTGCCCAGGTCTTTGTCTTAAAGCCTATCTTGGGGAAACTCAAATTCACATAGGTCCCAGTAGTTTCCATTGTTGAGATCATTTCTTAGGAACTGTTTTCTTCTTTTGTGATTCTGTATTGCTGTGGCTTCACATGTTTTCTAACTTATATTCAATTACCTATATGCTGAAAAGGTGATTTTATTATTAATATTTTCTTTAGACTTTAGATTGCTGAGAGGGAAGTCCTATGTCTTTCTCACCACAATGGATGGATTGATTTGCTATTGACATTCATATGAGGAATGAATTTGGGATATGCATGTATGAAAACCTCACCTTCCTTGGGACAATTGAACTCAGGACACACAATTTGTGAAAACAAACAAAACTGCTTCAGGGCTGGAGAGATTGTTCAGTGGTTAAGGCACTTGCCTGCAAAGCCTAGCAAGCAACATTTGATTTCCCCACGTAAAGCCAGAGGCACAAAGTGGCGCATGTACCTGGAGTTCATTTGCAGTAGCTGGAGGCCCCGATGCACCATTATTCTCTCTCTCTCTCCTTACAAACAAATTAATAAAATAAAATTTTGAAAGATTGCTTCATACCTCCCTTGGTAGATTTTACTTTGTTGCAGATTCCCACATCCATTGATCAACTAGAAGTAGCATGCTAAGGTGTCAGAACGTGAACCAGGAGCCACAGCGTGTCGCATCTTCATGATGCAAACCTTCACTACGGAACTGAAACGAGAGTCTTGATGCAAAGGTAGAAAGAGAATTCAAGAGAAAACACAGGCCTTCGCCTTCAAATTCCACAATAGCTGGATGGGCTGAGATAGATGACTAAGTGGTTAAAGGCACTTGCTTGCCTGTTTGCAAAGCCTGCTGGCCCAGGTCCAATTCACAATTACCCGTGTAAAGCCAGATGTGCCAAGTGGCGCATGCATCTGGAGTTCATTTGCAGTGGCAAGAGGCTCTGATGTGACATTCTCTCTACCTCTCATAAATAAAAACAAATATTTAAATGGTTAGAGCAAATCAGGAATTAGGTTTGATGAGGTTTGGATTTCCCAACAAAGACAGCCAAGCTCTTAATCACTGTTATGATTTACCAACGCTAGCCAGCTTCCAGTTTCTGCAGTGATGTGGTAACCACCAGTTAAATAACAATAAGACCATGCTTTGACAGGAAGAATAGGAGGCAAACAGACTAACATTGGATGGTATGAGTGCAGGAGCTCATCTTGGTAAACTTGCCCTGCGCTATCATCATATTGGTGGTGAGCCAAGCTCTATAGTTTAAATCAACCATCGACTCTTGCTCTGTGCCTGTAGGCTGGCTTCAGTGGTCCTGCTTCAGGAATGTTCCCTCTGGACTTGGTCAAGAGGGGCTTCCTTTACATGGAGGAAGCCTCTTGCTGATGGTAGAGACACAAATGAAAACCCACAATCCTGAAGGTTGGGCAGATAGCTCAGTCCGTAAAGTGCTCGCCTTGCAAGCATGAGGACCTGAGTTTGAACCCCAGGAGCCACCAAAATCCAGGTGTGGCGGCAAGTACTTATTACCAGGCACTTGGGAAGCAGGGACAGCTGGGTCCATGAGACTCTCTGGTCAGCCAGTCTAGGTACTTAGTGAGCTCCAGGCTATTGAGAGGGCCTCTCTCAGAAAAGGTGGACGGCGGCCTGAGGAATAATACTTGCGGCCTCTACATGCACCTGCTCACATGTGTGCAAGTGTACCTACCCACCTACCTACACACACACACACACACACACACACACACACACACACACACACCGATTTCCATAAAGGTCTCATGTGGAAAGTGACATATCACTTCCATCCAACTACACCCATTTTCTGTTGACCATGAACCTCAAAATAAGCACTACAAGAAAAGATAGTTTGTCTTAATGAGACCATGAAAAAGGTAGCTTTGCAGAAGACTAGTTGGGGGAAAAGGATTTTGACCAACAGTTCTAACACAGAATAATATCAGTAACTGATGTATTTATCACACACCAGCCACAAATGGCCCCTTCAATTCTCCAAGCCCATTCTCTCTTCTACATTAACCACTTCACATTCTGACATGATTTCCCCTTCTGTGTCTTCTCCTCCTATAAATTTAAGCTCCACGAAGTCAATTTCTTTCTTGGTCTATTTCATGTACTGATTGTGGGTCCTTATGTCTAGGATATCATTAGCTGCTTAAATGGTTGGATTTTTGTTTACCAAAAAAAATGTCTTAATGATGAAAAGTAAATGACAAGTATTTTTGTATGTGATAATTTTGGCCAGATGTTTTGAACCATGTGTGCTGAGGTCATAGGTCAGAAGTAAGGAGAATATTCTGAGTGAAATTTATCACCAGAGATTCCAGTGCCAATCAAAATAGATTCATGATCCAACTGGTAACATTTTGTAGCTTCATTGATAACCACGGCCAGATATTCTACTGACATGGTTCAGGATTTTCCAATACACCTGGTTAATTTATGCAGGAGTACCTGTGCAGCAGAAAGAATTTATTACTCTTAGGCCACTCAGCTCATCCTTAGACACCTGAGAAGCAGGTGAGCTGCTCATATACAGAAGGCAAAAATACAGCTGTGGTAACACTGATTTTCATTGAAGATTTGAATTCAACAGACAAAATTAAAGGTTTTACAAAACATATTTTCTGTGGCCAGTACCTTGACATCATGGAATCTTTCAACAAAGAAGTATTCTCTTGTTCATTGTTTTGTATTTAAACATTTATTTATTTATTTGCCAGGCCTCAGAAACACACACACACACACACACACACACACACACACACACACACACACAGCCTGTTTCAAGGAGTTCATGCTATAGAAAATTTAGACTTATAAATAGATTATACCTGTGGAGTGGGATTTGTGCTAGAAATGAAGATTGCTCAAGGAGCAAAACTACCAAATCCCACATGGTTTAATATGAACATAATCCCATGTTCCATGTTTCACAGTTGGAAGATGTCAAAATATTTTCCAAAGTGGTTATAACCATTTCATAATCCCACTAACAATGTAAGAAAAATCAATATTGCCAATATTCATTTTCTTTTTCACTTTAGGTAATATTGTTATTCAAGTGGTACTTAAGGTTTTTAACATGATTTTATTTTTTTCAGAACAGGGTCTCATGTATCTCAGGCTGGCCTCAATGAAATTCACTATGTACTGAGAATGACCTTGGGCTCTGGATTCTCCTACCTTTCTCCCTGGGTTCACAGGCATGCACCATCACACCAGGCTCCCTACTTAGAGTTTGCCTAATGACTAATGATGTTGACCATCTCTTAGTGTGTTTTCAGTTATTTGTGTATCTTCTTTGGGTAGATTCATTTTATTTATTTATTTTTATTATTTGGCACAAAGAGAATTATATATCATTCACTCTGGAATTCACAAACACAATTTGTTTTTGCTGAGTCTTATCTTCCTCCTCCTATCCCCAATCTCCCTCTACCCCTAATATCCTCTGCTCTTTTGTCTACGTGCTGCGTGTGTCTTTTTGCCTTTTCCTCATCCTTCTTCCCTCTTCCATCTCTTTATATTCATCTTTGGTTACCATTCTACCTTTGTAGGTTTCACCCACACATGCCTCCTGCATATACATACTTATAGATCCAAGACCCGAGTATCCAAGAGGCCATGTGCTTTGGTCTTCCTGAATTTTGTATCACTTCACTTAGTATGATTCTTTCCAATTCCATCCATTTCCTGTAAATTTCATTTCTTCCATACTGCTGAGTAGAATACCACTGTATATATGGACCATGTTTTCATCATCCATTCATCTGTTGATGGGCTTCTACACTGATTCCAATTCTTACCTATTATAAACAGAGCTATAATAAACATGGTTGTGCAAGTATATCTGTAATAAGCATGTGGAGTCCCTCAGGGAACCTAGTCAGGAGTGACATACTGGGTCCTATGGGAGTTCTTTTCCTACTTCATTGAGATACCTGATACTTATTTCCATCATTGCTGTACAAGTTTTCACACCAACAGTGGATAAAGGCTCCTCTTGTCCCACATCCTGGCCAGTACTGTTTTTCAGTGTGATTGATGAGCCATTCTAACTGAGATGAGATGGAATATGAGAGTTTTGTTGAGAGAGAGAGAGAGAGAGAGAGAAGAGAGAAATAGGTGGACACAGATATAATGAGTATGGGCATGCCCTGGCCTCCTACCACTGCAAATAAACTCCAGACACATGTGCCACTTTGCACATCGGGGTTTACATGGTTACTGGAGAATCAAACCCAGGCCATCAGACTTTGAAAACAAGTGCCTTTAACTGCTGATCCATCTCTCCAGCCCCCTCAGAGTTGTTTTTGTAGCTCACTCATTTGCTTCTCTGAGGTGTCTATAGTATAGTCGTTAATTGCTTTTAGAAGTAGAGCTCTTAATTCTTTAAAAAAATTTTTACAGTATGCTCGTAAGGATTTTATAGTTTTGAACCTAATATGGTTTATCCTCATCAGGCAGCCAGGGGAAACTGATCAACGACAG
>PVHP010006046.1:0-62278 GCA_004024765.1 Zapus hudsonius
TCCAGACACATGTGCGACTTTGTGCATCTGGCTTTACGTGGGTACTGGGGAATAAACCCAGGCCATCAGGCATTGGAAGCAAGAGCCTTCAACCACATAGCCGTGTCTTCAGCCCACCTACAATGTTCAGTGCATGAGCAGTCACCTGTCTGTGAAGGGACAGGACCAGTCTCAGTGGAACTGTGTCTTGGAAGCTCAGTTGTACACTTTGGTCAACTATGTTTTTAGATTATAAACAGTAATTAGCAGTTTTAGCACATTGTGAACTGTCTATACTGCTCCCCCCACAGAAAGCTACAGTAAAATTGGGGAATTAACAGGAAATGAGAATTAATGTCCTCATACACAGAGACCCAAAACTATGAATTTACTCAGGTTGACGAGGGGAATGCTGAGAGATGCCATTATTATAGGTGTATGGAGTACTCAGAGGTATGATGAAGGCTTTGTATAGTACATGCTGGAAATCACTGGAACCTGATGGCTTCATCCAGACATCTTCCTGTGCTACATTCTCTCTGCCACAATCAGTTGCTTCTCCTTGCTTTGCCTTGTGTTCACACTTACAAGAATTTGTGACCCCCACCTATCAGTTTTTATCTAAATCAAAGGTTACTTTGATTTAGCAATAATAATTTCAGTGCAAACAGTGTTGGCTCAGTATCTGATGGGCTTCCAAGATCTGGGGTCGCAGGTCATTCTTTCAAGCAGCAAGTACTATAGAATGGAATATCCTTGCCTGTCTTAAGTCCACATAACCCTGGATCAAATCTTGATGGTATAGAAACCCCCAGTGGCAGCTTGTCTCCACAGGATAGACTTCTCCAGCTCTGTTATGCTGGATTAGCAAGGCCTCCATATGGACAGCAGACTCCGCTTCCTCGTAGGTTCTGACAATGTGGCATTCCCATCTATACAGTTGCTGACAAGCAGTCACCTTCTAATGTCCCAAGAAAATCATATAATTCTCTTATATTAAAGCCCTTCTGAGGTTTGGGGGATAAAAAAAAAACTCATCATGTAAGCATGAGGATCTGAGGTGGATTCTCACCAAAACCAGGTAAAAGTGCTAGACCTGGTGGTGAACTTACCATCACAGGAAATAGAGATGGGAAGATTCCTGGGAATTGATGGTCATCCAGTGTAGCCTACTTGACAAGCTCTGAGCCAAAGAGAGACCATGACTCAAAAAAAAATAATAATAGGTAGATGTATCCATGCCTGAGAGGAGTAACACTTGAGGCTGCCCATTGGTCTCTGCATGCCCATCCATGTGAGTATCTGCACACATATGAACACAAACATTCACACAAACATCAAAAAGGCCCCTTTCTGCACTCTCACTGCTTTCAGAATGAATCTAATTCATCTCTTAACCTCACAACCAATGCCTTCCAAATCCTGCCCATGCCCACCCCTTCACTCTGGTTCTGACCTCGGCATTCCATCTCCCACTCCATACTGGAAAGACTCTCAGCTTCCCTTCACCTCCTGGGCCTCATTGCTGCTTTGGAGTTTCTGGATCTTCTCTTCGCCGGTTGTGGTGGCACACGCCGGTAGGATATTGCTGAAGAGGCGGAGGCAGGAGAATCATGAGTTCTCTTTGATTCTTCTATCCATTCCTGTAACAAGTTTCTTCTCTTTTTGGCCTTTAGTTAAATGCTGTTTCTGCAAAGAAATATGCCTAGACTAATCTACTTGCATTAGATTTCTTCCTCTTCTCATCTATTCTCTGCTGGCCTCTTTTGCGGGACTCAACAGGAAGCAGTGAATGTTGGGGGGGCATTGGACTCATGTTGTGAGTATTCAGTTCTCCAGCAGTGGTAGAACATAAATGGATCCACATGAACACTTTCTGTGCAAATGCCGGTGACCTGGATTTGATACCTGTCCACGTAGGCTCAAGGTCTTTCAGTCTGTGGTGACTTTGCTGTCTTCAAGCGTCTCTGAGCTCACTTCCATCTCTGTGGTCTGTCCTCCCCAGTTGATTGTGTGTCCCGGATCTCGATGTCTGGAAGGAAACGCACAAAATAGGAGATGCTCAGAGCATATTTAAAAAAAAATGAAAAGAACAATAAATTATTCCCATTATTTTTGAACCAATATTGTAGATATTTATTTAGTTTTACAGAACTTACTGAGTGTTTGATGATTTAGTTTATCTGTTTGTGTAAGTTCTGTGATTCCAGAAAGTTAATTGTTAATATACTGATGATATAATAATAATAATATATAATATAGCAACTTGCACAGTGCTTAGCACATAGACATTTAAACAACTGGGGTGGATGCATAAAGGAATAAAACAAGGAATTCGGATGATTTCCTTGGATAAAAGAAAGAGTTCATTGCTATCCTAAGAATTTATGTCATTGTGTCAATGATAGAGCAAATGAATGTATGAATAAATAAATAGACAATGGCTCTGCATAGGACTGAATTAAAAATTCTAAAAATTATTTTTTATTTTATTTTTTATTATTTATTGTCCATAATGAGTTACAATATTTAGTGGGCAAACAATGAGTTGTTATCCCCAATTCCCCGTTGCCCTCCCCTCCCTACTCCGCTGGATAACCTCCTCCATAGGTCGTCTGGATCAGTCCTTGTGACAGGGGACCATGGATAGCCTAGTATTCAGCCGGGTTCTCCTGGCCATGCCTCTGGACAATCTCCCCCACCACGGCTTTCACAATCTTTCTGCCCCCTCTTCCGCATAGTTCCCTGAGTCGTGGTGGATGAGTATTAAGGCTGCTTTAAGGTTGTGAGCTTAAGGGTCTTTGTGTTGAAATCGTTGGTTTCTGTCTCACTGGCTTATCCTGTGTTGATTTAATGGCTGTGGCTGTGGGTCCCTTGTTCATCCCAACATTCTCTGTGGGGTTCCATATGGATCCTCCAAAAAATTCAACAAATTTTCCTTATTTGCCACAGTGGTTTTGTTTTGTTATGTTATGTTATGTTATGTTATGTTATGTTATGTTATGTTATGTTATGTTATGTTATGTTATGTTATGTTATGTTATGTTTTGTTAGCCGCTAGCAGACAAGGGTCAGGCTCTTTCCAGGTGCCTTTGAACACGTGCACCTTCTTCTCAAGGTTGACCTGGAAGCAACCTGTTGCCCTTTCTACTGGAAGGCTCAGTGTGGCTTGCAGGGGCATTTCCTCTTTGCTATGAGTTCTGTCATCTGCCACTAAGAAATGATTTTGGTGACTTAGGACCTCAGCATGTGTCTATCTCCATGCGAAAAAAAAAAAAGCTATGAATTGCATGTAAGTGGTGCAAAACTAGAAAGAGTTTTACTGCACCATGACACACGAAAGAGAAAAATGAACAGTGAGACGATAGGTCCTAGTGTGTGAAAGTAAGTCTTCCACTTTTCTTTTTCTTGGAGTTTTTATTAATGGCATTCTGCTTCCATCTCAAAAGTGCCCGATTTGGACAATAAATTATCTTGTCAATTGAAACATAGGGTGAAGTTACATTTCTTCCCTAAGGATTGGATAAACATGCTTTGGGTGCCTAGTGAGGTATTGAGAGTTTCATCACACTGTCTTCTGTTATGGACATTTGTGGACATCTTTAGTAAGAACTACAGAGGTAAAGCTGGGCATGGTGGCTCATGCCTTTAATCCCAGCACTCGGGAGGCAGAGGTAGGAGGATTGCCATGAGTTCAAGGCCACCCTGAGACTACATAGTGAATTCCAGGTCAGCCTGGGCTAGAGTGAAACCCTACCTCAAAAAAAAAAAAAAAGAATTACAGAGGTAAATAGAGCAAACAAATTGTAAATGTTTATTATGTTTATTTTCAGGGAACATTTCTGTGCTTCATGAAAATGCCAGAAGCAGTAAGCCCACAATGTTTTGAAGTTCTTGATGTCAGTAATTAGCATGTCTTCATGAAGTTACTAAAAAAATCTCAAGTACAGATATTTTGCTGATGGATAGTCATTCTCCTTCATTGATTCTGCTCAATCCATAATGTTTCTAGAGACCTTAAGGAGACTTGGGCATGAGTTCTCTCTTGATCAAGGAACTGAGAATTATTAAGATGTGAAAGGTCTTCGTGAACACCAGCTGTGGAAGCATCCTGACAGGCTTTACATCCCTGCTTAGCTATTTAATGCCTGTATTAGTCTCTGATTTCCTGTGATGCAACTTCCTCTCTACAAAATGGGTGAGTGACACCTTAGTTTCTTCCATGTTACTTCAATGATGCAATGAGTCTTCATAACATGCTCAGAAGATGTCAGACACACAGCATTGACAGACCACATTATTCTATCATCTGATGTTAATGGTAAATAGAGAGGATTTTCTGTCTTTAGAAGAAAACCATGGATTTGAGAAATGATAGCCACTCAGCTTTGTTAGGACAGTTATATCATAAATATTACTGTCACATTTGCTCTAAGGTTCATGAAAAACTCATGGTTTTCTTAACATTTGCCTTATTACATAATGTCCTCCCAACATCTTAGATTTTCTCTATTTTTGTAAACCAAGGCTACAATAAATTAAATTAAATTAATTAGGGTAGACAATTATTTTAGCTAACCTTCATTTTACATAATATATCAATTCATCATTGCTTCTTTGTTCTAAAGAATCTAGTTTGACACATAAGAATGAAGGAATAGTTCTGCTCAATAGCATCTGATTGTATTCTCTGGGCAAACTAGATAATTAAGTAATTCCTCTGTAATTATTACTATTAATTTTATATATCCTTCCAAGTTATCAGAATTATTATTCCTTCTTTTAGAGTGGCAATTATTGTTAATTTAATTCCATATTCTACACCCACTCCTGGTAAATGACTCCAAATCATAAGCTGTTGCTTGTTTACATCCTAAAAACATACAATCACATAACTTTTTCATTTCTTAGCTCATTTAATTTGTGATTTAGCAAGGTAGTTTTACAAAGTTAATTTGGTCCTATCTGAAATCAAGACGTTGTTATTTGCTCTGTGGTGCACAATTCATGAACAATTATTTTTTCATGGATCTATAGTACTTTGTTTTTTTTTTCCTTTTGTGAGGGTCACGGATTCTTAGATGTCATTTAGCACCGTCCTTTCCTTTTCGAATTGAGACCAGAACAGGTATAGAGACTAGTTCAAGCTCTTGCTCTGACCTCCATCATCTAGATTTGCATCCGTTTCATCATCCCATTCCTTCATTGGAACATGTGTATGCTTCTGGTTTTCTTCAACTATTATTTTCCCTCCTTCAGGTCAAAGATGAAAAAGTTCGTCCTTAGCTACAGGAAGATGAAGATAAAATTCTATAAGGTAGGGCTCCTCATCATGATATTATGGGAGGAGATTTGAACCTGGGACAGCTCGTAAAGATCTTTGGGCAGGTGGATAGTGGACAGGATATGAGGAGGATCTGGAGAGAGAGAGAGAGAGAGAGAGAGAGAGAGAGAGAGAGAGAGAGAGAGAGAGAGAGAGAGAGAGAGGAGAGGAGAGATTGAACATATCCTGAGAGCAATAGACTAGAACTTACATCAGGAAAAGGTAAGTAGTGATTCTATAATCTTTTTTCACAGAGTTCCTTTAGATGCTATCAGGTACAAAACACCACCACTTTGAAATGTTTCTCAAAACTGTCCCTTCCTTTCTAGTCACATAATTATTCTCCTGTCTGACTCCCTCAACCTGAAACTTACCTGGAATATGTCCTCTCTGAGTTCCTGTATTGACCTCTCCCTATTCTGGCTTACTCTACACACCTATATAGGAGCCTTTTTGTGCTCAAATATGGTTTTATCAAGTACTCACTTTAAACCTCAGCAGCTTCCTGGTGGCTTGTAGGCTGAAATCCAGCCACACATTCTCACACTGTGGACCACACAGGTGTTCCTGACCCTACCTCCAAGTTCCTCTAGCCTCCCCCACCATGTACCATATTTTACTAACCTAACAGCTCTGCCCTTTCTGAGAGCACTATGGAACTCCCTCAGCTTTGTTTCCTATCCTTCTTTGTGCACAGCTTCCTCTTGGTTATGGACTCAGCCTAAACATCATACCAGTGCTTTCTGTTCTTCATGCAGTGTGAGATGGCTCTCTGTAATATATGCACGGTTAAATGGTCTTGATCCTTTTTGTTTGAGTCCCTCTCTTTGCAGGTCTCAGTCAGCATCAAGGCCAAAGATTGTCAATTCTCAACAACTTGAAAATCATCTTTTGGTATCCAGTTCAAGAGATGAAAAAGATATAGAAATGAGAAGACCTAAATTAATGGCTTAACATTATTCAGATTTTTAAAAAATCTTAGCATGAAGATGAATGGTTCAGGCTGATGGCAAGTTTCTCCTCCACAATCATCCAGGGACTCAGGCTTCTTCCCCAAGATGCTGCCTAGTTGGAGGGTGTCACAACAATTTCATGTGTCACCTGTGTGGGGAAAGGAACAAAAAGCCTGGGGAGCCCATAATTTTTCACCTGTGGCTATAGGTCCATTAATGGATATCATGACACTATTAGGGGCATAAGGGACTGTCTAGATGGTCCCCACATATGTTTCAGTTACATTCTTTCTACCTTAATTTATGTTGCTGAAAAAGTCATAAACATTCATCAGGAACAATAGTTTCCATTTTGCATTTTGATTGTCTTCCTAGTCTAGTGATAAGTGACAATCTCTCCCTCAGTGTGGATGGTGGCAGTGAACTCCACCTCCCAGACAGCTTTGGATCCAAAGGGCAAACAAGGGACACTCTCAAGTGAGCTGGGTTGCAAAGTAGTTGACTTTGTAGGGCCAAGTATAATCACTCATTGCATTTTGCACTTATGATGATGGTTTATTGAGGCATACATAGTCCACAACAAGCCAGGAAGCATCTGTCATTTATCCACAGGGCTAAGAAGTAGGGGAGGACAGGTTTTGGTGAACAACAAGCAGTTTTGAACAAAATAATTTCCTATCTGTCATTGGAGTTCCATCTCTAGATTCCCCATCTTATCCCCTTTGTTAATAGGACCATCATATTGCATTTAGCAGTGTAGAAAATATTAGACTATGTGCAACTGTATCAACTGTCTGATGTCAACTGATCCTCTGCCATTCCTTCTCATTTGCCTTTAAAAATTATCATAAACTTTCCTACTGAAACTGTCAGGCTTTATTTTCCTTCAGCATGAAGAAAAGTTCCTGTACCTTAATTTTGTCTTATTTCTTTGTTTAATTAGACAATCTCTATTTGGCATAACCCAGACCTGATTTAAATTTCTTTTTTCCTCATCTATTGTCTCTCTCATGGCATCTTCCAGGGACGGACTCATTTAGTGAATCTTTTATCTCCATCAGCCTCATCAAGAAAAGAAGGTAATTTTTTTTCTGGATGTATTTGTGAAAATTCTTTTGTACAGCTTCTTTCTCTGTGGGTTGGTCTTTTGTGCTTCCTGCTCAACATCACTGTTGTCAGTTCCTATAGGAACTCTGTGAAGGCACTACATTATACAGGTCCCCATAAGCACCTGAACACCTCTGTCCCTAATACTCCTGAGTAAGAAGCCACTTCTGTATTGCTAAGGGATTACTGGCACATTTTGTAGTAAATTAATGATATGTGCTTTGTTTTTTGCTTTTATCTAAGTCTTATGACTAGATTTTTCTGGAGTAGAAGTGTTAGCTCTGTATTCTCCTTCTGAAGACAATATCAGACATCCTATATCATTGGGAGGGTTTTCCAAGGTAGCCTGTGAGCCTGGGAAGGAAATGAGTCCCCATGCTGACTTTCCCTCCCCACCCCTGGTGGGCCAGGTCCTGAGGCCCTAGACCATGTTGAGACAATCCCTCCTGCCTGACCACTGCTTCCTCTGTGAACCACGGTGGAGTTATGCCTAGACTGTTTACCCTGGAGATGTCCTTACTTCAGAAATAAGCACTGAGTTTTCCACAGATCACAGGGAAAGGAACAATAGGACTCTTCTCAAACCCCTCCCCTCCCACATATTCACAGAGACGTTTTTGAACATCAAACACAAAGCACTTTGCATGTACTATCTATGTGTGTATGAGACATTTTTCGAATACTATGTTTTCTGCACTTTGCATATACTATGCGTTAGCAAGTATGTTGCTGTATACTACATGAATCTTTGCAGCCTTGAACACGAGGAATTTGTTACATCCCCCCCCCCCCCGTGCCACGTCATTAGGTCACTTAGTTTGGGAAGGTGGGCACATTTGAGAGGGTCCTGTTCTCATTTCCTTCTGTCTTCTATGTCTTGCAGCAAGTCTGCTTCTTGGGGACAATAATTAGACTTTGTGAGTTTCTCTTTACATAGAAGATGTGCTTCCAGAAATTTCTATCTCCTGAAAAATCCTAGTCAGCTCTCTTCATGGTTATGGTTCCCAGGTCTATATATAACATTCCCCATATATGAAGTCATCTTATAGCTGGCATGCCCAGAGTTGTCTCAATTCACTAGCTGGCTATCAGCTGAGATTTAGTTCACTACTTATCCCTGCCCACACTTCTCTTCCTGCTTCTTTTTATGAACACACAAGGCAGAAATCAGCTGCCAATCCTCTTCTGGACCTCTCTCCCTACAAGCCTGAAAGCTGACTGAGTCCCAGGTCTTGTGAGACTTATGAGTTTGTGTTCCAAAGGTTCAGGTTCCAATTGCTTCCTTTTGGAGCAAAGATTTTAACCTCTGTTATTTACATCTTTGTTCTGGGTCTCAATGACTCCAATCCACCTCTCTATAGCATCCAGAGAGTTTGCTTTGAGATGGAGAACTAAACATACCTTGCTCTAAACAAAGAACTGACAAACGCTATGAGGACAAGTCCAAGCTTAATTCTACAGCATGGAGGCCTGTGGTCTCTTGTCTGCCTTTGATTTTCCATTTTATTTCCCAGTCCCCATCCCTTTAGGTTATTATAGAGACTTGAGAGGTATGAATCTCTCTCTGACCTACAGTAATCCTTTCACACACATGCACTTTGCCAGCCATGCCCTCCACACATGGCCAATGCCTCCTTAAGGCTCCCTGGCCTTCAATCCACATTTGTTAAGACACACATGCTTGGATGTAAACTGGTGCACATGTGTGTGTGTGTGTGTGTGTGTGTGTGTGTGTGTGTGTGTGTGTGTGCACCCAGCCTTCATCTTATATAGCCCTAACTTCCCATAGTTGGCAAAAATGTGATCCTCTTTTAATATTCATTTATTAAGAAAGAGGGAGAGATAAAGAGAGAGAATATGGGCAAACTTGGGGTTCTTGCCACTGCAAATGAACTCTGTACACTTGGTGCATCTGGCTTTATGTGGGCACTGGGGAATCAAACCCGGGGTCATCAGGCTTTGTAGGCAAGTGCCTTTAACTGCCAAGCCATCTCCTCAGCCCAAGAAAGCAATCTTGAAGATGGGCTCTGAGTATTTCCTCTAGATAACTGCCCAGGCATGTCATATATCACATGTATTCTATGATTGGAGTGATGGCGAATCTTCATTGTCAATTTGACTGGATTTGGAATCACCTAGGAGACACACCTCTGGGTACGGATGATTCTACAGAGGCTTACCTGAGGACGGAAGACAAATTCTGTCACTGCCCACTGCCCGTGGGGGCAATGATAAACACACACACACACACACACACACACACACACACACACACACAAACACACATACACCACGTATGGGTGGAAGAATGCGCATTCTCTCTTTATTGCTTTCTCTCAGATCTCATTGCTCATACCCCATACCTGTTACCTCATTGCTCATATATCTCTTCATCTCTCTCTCCTATTGCAGATATGCTACAGAATATATAGAGCTCCTTGCCAATCAGGGAGCTATTTATTGGTCTATGACAAGAACCTGTGGGCATGATGTGCAAATAGCCTAATCAGGACTACCTCCTGAAACTCATTAAGCCAAGCCCCTCTTGGCAGGCTATCAAGTGCTGTCAAAGACTAAGCCAGGGCATGCCTCCAAAGGCCCCCAAAGGCTTTCGCCCCTGACACAATTCAATACCTGGTTCATGGGCTTGTGTCCTGAATTAATAAAAGAGGAAAACGGAGAAAGGGAGCTGATCACCAGCATTCATCTCTCTGCTTCCTGACTGTGAACACAATGTGACCAGCCCCCTCACACTCCTGCCACCATGCCTTCTGTGGCAGGATGAATTCTGTACCCTACACTGGGAGTCCTTAAGTTGCTTTGATGAGGTATTTGGTGACAGCAACAAGAAAAGTAACTAATAGAATTAGTATGTCAGCCTCCAGATGTTGGGTACACATGTGTGTCCTTAGGGAGTCCCTGTACCACCTGTGCCTGGTGCCCTCCAGCCTAGGACTCAGTAAGTATGCTGCAGCATCCCAACCCCCTCCTTTTCTTAGAAGACCTGCTCAGTTCCTCTTTCCATGAACATTTCCCTCCCTAACCACTCTATACCAGATAGGCATCTCTCAGCACCAGATCGGTTCTGGCTATTTTGAGTTGATTGTCATTCTGACAACACAGAGGAGCTCTGAAACCACTTTCAGAACTTGAGAGCAGCGAGAAGTAGACAGAACATGATTGCACTGGGACTCAAGAACAAATCTTAGCTCCCTGGCTGTGGCTGATTGCCAGGTGTCAGCTCCAGTAACGACACAACAGCCTTTAGAATTGCTGCAATTTTTAACCAGGGGATCAGTTAGCATCTCCCCAAGCATCCATCAATGGGAACAAGGATTGTGTTTGATAGTGGAGGGATCCATGGAGAATGGCCTCCCCTTGGGTAAAGCATTCTGCAGAGCAGAAATTAAAATGACAGGACCTGGAAGGTTCAAAGCTCCTCTCATTCAAATGGCTTCAGGATGTCAGGGCTGAGGTTGGAAGACTTGTCAAGGCCCAAGTGAGAATTTTCTGAGGATGCACCAAGATGCATGGTGTGTATGCATCCCCTCACTGATGCTTCTGGAAGGCTTTTAAGGTAATTGAGGGGTAGGGCAGGCAGCACTGGCCTGAAGAGTGAGGAGAACCTCTTGTGCATGTAACTTTCTAGTCCTTTCCATTTCTGGATGTCTGCACTGTTCAGGTGTGTCCTCCCAAGCAGATGATACTGGATAGTTGACAGGACCTGGACTTGAAGTTGAATTCAAACATGAGTATAAATCCTATTAGTAATACTATTTGTTCTGTCTCTCAGGCACAACAATAAATTTACCTTCCTTAATGTGTGATGTCCCAGCATCTGAAGTGGATAACTTAATACAGGAGGAATATTCTTTACCTGAAATGATTGGGACCATTTGTGGTTTTGATTTCAGTTAGTTTCAGATTTTGGAATACACATGTATATATACTTTGGGGATGAAATATTATCTAAATAAAAAATCATTCATTTTTCATATGTACTTTCTATAGGTAGCCTGAAAGTAATTTTATACAATTCCTCTTTGCCTCTGTGTTTTCACTGTGACGGATGACATGAAATCAGGGGTAGGTTTTCACTTATGACGTCATGTGGGCACTTGTATGGATACTCAAACTTGACTGAGCTCATGGAGTCATTAGAAGGATAAAACAATCTGCCCTTCATGTATCTTTCCCTAATCAAATCGACTGATTGTGAATTTGAAGTTTTTACATACCACAATTCTGGACTGGAAAGCTTGGAGTTCTTCAGTATCTTTGAAGTATCATTGTCAGAAAGACACATTTTCAAGTGCTGCCAAGAGTCTATAATTTCCAATCCAGAATCCCTATAAGCCTTTCCATTTCAGCCCATAGAAATCCAATGCTTTATGTATTAAAATAACATATTAGAGACAGGAATTGTAAGGCACACATGCCTATAATTCTAGGACATGGCATGGGAGGCTGAGGCAGAAGCATCACAAATTCAAGACTACACATAGTAACCATGTAAAAAAAAACTTGTAATATGGCCCAATAAACTATTAGAGAAACACTCCAAGGGTCCATTACTAGTTGACTATTAGAAATATTCATGAGAAATTTAATGCATTTGTGTACAATTAAAAAGTGGTTGTTTTGCTTTGGGAAGGAGACATTCACAGAACCCATAAGGAGATGTTCTATGGCTCTTTTATGCTGGCTTATGGGAAAACCATCACCTGTGTTATCTGCAGAAATAAATGCTGAGCTGAAGTCAGCATTTTCCCCCTAATGATGTAATCTTCCTTCTGTAAATCCAGGTGTCACTGCCCAAAGATCAAGTAGCTAATTGCACTGGGCACTAACGGGGCCACAACCAAAGCCTAGAAATGTCATTCTATGAGGACTCAAGTGACCTTAACAAAAGACCCATGACTGCCACCAACAGCATTCAGACACTTTGGACTCTAGTGGAAATACCATATTCTAGACTAATTAATTTCCCCTTTGCTTAATACAGTCGCACTTAGTGTACTGTGTGCTTTTTGTAATGTAATTTCAGTTGAATTACTTTTTATAATCTGCTCAAAATGAGTATCATTATAAAAGTAATTGCCTTTCAGCTTTTTCCTTCTCTTCTTTTCTTCCTCCCTCCCTCCTTCCCTCCCTTCTCTCCTGCGCTCTCTTCTTGCTATGCTACTCTTTCTCTTTTCTTTCTTCCTTTACTTTAAAACATACATACCAGAACACCCCCATGTGCAACCACACAAATGAACAGATATACACACATGTACCTGCATCACACTACACAAACACTCAAAGTCAATCACACCAAGATGGAGAAACCATACTTGAGAGAAATATAACCCTCACAGCAAATAAATACTTATTCCATCATAGAGTCATTTAACCCAGAGGATTAAAGTGTCCTGGTGGCCAAGCAGGCAATGATTAAAAGTGTTGTCACAAGACTGGAAAGTAGAGTCCCTGTCCACCTCCAAGCGGTGGCTTGCTCTGTGAGAACACTGGACAACTTTGCAGGGCCATCCAAATTTTTTTATAGATGTCAAAGAGTTGAACTTTGCAGTGTGGGCCAGAGAAGTGCTATGCCAGCAAGATGCTGGAGACAATGGTTCCTGCAGGACCCACACTTAGATGCATTAGCCAAAATGCTCCGCCATATGTTAACCGGCACTTCTGCAACAACAGCCCATTTCTCAGCTTCAGTATCTTTATAATAACAATGGCAGTGGTCTTCCTCTTGCTTAAGTAATATTTCTTCTGTTGCCATAATAAAATATCTGAGCTGGGTAATTTATAAGAGAACAGGATAATTTGGGCTCTCCATTCTGAAGACTAGGAAGTTCAAGATGAGTTGTCCCATCTGAGGAGTGGTGTCTACTACTCCAAGCATGGAGGGAAGTCAGAAAGGAAGGTGAAGTACACAGTGTGCACAAGAACGAGGCAAGGTACCATGCTTGTTTTATAGCAAATTGCTCTGGAAATAAAGAATGTACTCCTGTGGGAGCTACATCACTTTATGAGAGCACATTCCTCATGAATGAGAATACCTCTTATAGGCCCTCAGCATCATTGCATTGAAGTCCAAGGCTCTACATGAATATTGGTGAGGGCAAGCTATTGTAAACCCTGTGTACAAGAGTGATGTGAGAAGTATATATAAAAAAGAATGCAAAAACTCTTTGGCCTTCTTTGGAAAAGAGAGGTATTTAACACTTGTGTGAAAATAGGAGCAGTAGGAACTGGTTTTTTTGTTTGTTTGTTTTTGTTTTGCTTGTTTGTTTTTTAGCTTTTTAAGGTAGGGTCTCACTCTAGCCCAGGCTGACCTGGAATTCACTATGTAGTCTCAGGGTGGCCTTGAACTCATCCTGATCCTCCTACCTCTGCCTCCCAGGTGCTGAGATCAAAGGTGTGCCCCACCATGCCTGGCTATGGAACTATATTCTTAAAGGTGTTGAATTTTAGTCATGTTTTTGTTTTAACACCCTTTTACCTGTTTACTTGCTCACTAATCAGCAAAAACTTGCAGTAGGATATGGCATATTAGATATGGTACTAACTGATAATTAAAATCAAACTGCCATTCATGCAGCACTTTAAAATTTATTTATTTATTTTATAGAACTGACACTTATACTTATAGATATTGCAAAAATTAATGGAGTATCACATGGTGTTCCATTACATGTATACACTGTGCTATTTGAGATGAGGTCAAATACATTTATTTCCTGAAAGATCTGGTACTTCTTCAGGGAGAAAATATGCAAAATCATTTCTTCCAGCTTTTGAGATCTAAATACACAGTTATCATCTCCAGCAGCTCTCCTGTGCAGGAACACACCAGAATTGCTACCTAGTTGAGCTTTCTATCCAGCGACAAACAGCCTTTAGCTATAGGGATGCCTTTACGTGCAGTACCCCGGGTAAGGAACCTGCTTTAAGAATACAATCTCTGGATGCTCATTTGGACAAGTCTCATACTTTTAGATTTTTGTACAAAGGTACAACTGAGGGAGAACAAGCCTCACTAATTTGGCCATTGTGATTGAATTGGACAGAAGTGTAAGTGACTGGACTCTGTCAAGATGCTCAATTCATAGATGTGATTGGACAAGGTGGCTGCGTGGGTCTATTTCACTAGTGGATCCCTGGGGTTGCTTGTTGCATTGCTAAGTGCGGCATCTCTTCTTGTTGTGCTCTGGAGGTGAGCTGTCTGGGCTCCCCTGGGTGTGCCATCTTTACTCAATATTCCCTGGGCTTATATTTTGTTGACTCAAGTGTGGCTTAGCTGCTATCATTAGCTACATCCACTCTGCTCTATTTTCCCCGAGTAAGACTTACAAACATAGGATTACTGCCTATCACCTGGACCCAAGGGGAATCTCTAACCCACATTGTTGTGGAATAACCAGACTCTTGGAATCTGGGGAAATTTAAAAGCCGAATTTATAATCTGTGCCTGAATGCTATCAGTGAGCTTGACATGTATGTTCTATTTTCAAGAACCAAACTGTATCATTTCTGTAAATTATCTGAAAGCTACAATAAGTTGTCTAAAAGTGCATGAGAGCTGTGTGCATGCACACGTGCACATGCATGTGTGTTATAATTTGTTTACAAATAATTTAAATACATTGTAATGGATACACAGTTTGGGGAACTTAGATGAAAGATAGTTTCTCATAAATTCTTATATAATTTAGGTGAATTGAGAGATGGTCTGTGTCAGGACAGCCTAAATATGCTATGATTAGGATGAACACAATAATTTCAATGACTTTTTTTTTTGAGGTAGGGTCTCGCTCTAGTTAAGGCTAACCTGGAATTCACTCTGTAGTCTCAGGGTGGCCTTGAACTCATGGCAATCCTTCTACCTCTGCCTCCCGAGGGCTGGGATTAAAGGCGTGCACCACCACGCCCTGCTTTCAATGACTTTTTAAAATGAAGGATTTTTTTTTCTCCCTGTTTTATGTCCAAAGAGCATTGTCTTGTCACAGTTTCCCAGAGCTCTCAGCAGACTGAGGCTTCATGGTTCCTGATTGTAAGAGGAATCAAAGAACTTGGAAGATCACACTCGTTTTTGTTTTTGAAGGTTTCCAAGTAAGAAGAGACATATTTCTGCTCACCTTTTTATTGGCTAATGCAATGACACATACAAATGCTTATAAAAAAAGTTGGGCTCAGAACTTTAGATAAGCCATAGGACTGATGTGTGTGTAATGATATCTCATTGAAATATTAATTTGCATATTTTGGCAGGAATTAATGTTAATCAACTTTTCATGTACCTGCTAAACACCCATACATCATATCTAGTAAAATGTCCACTTAGAAAGGTTGGTATCATTTCTTTAAATATTTCAAAGGGTTCACTAGCAAGACTGTCTACCTTAAATTTTCCTTAGGTAAATTTTTTTATTATACATTTGATTTCTTTATAGGGTTATTCATATTTTCTCTTTTTTCTGGAAATAATTTTTGGGAATTTGTATCTATCTAAGAATTTGCCTTTTTCATTTGTGCCAAATTTGTTAGCATAAAGTGTTTAATAGTATGTTATTTTAATTTTTAACTTTCATGGAGTACATAATAAGCCCTTATTCATTTCTTATTTTTGTTATACATTCAATTTTATTGATCTTCTCAAAGACAAACCCAGTTTTATTTTACTTCATTTTTCTTTATCAGTGATTTCTAATTTAATGTTTATAACTTCCTTCTTTCTTTTGGTTGTGCCCTTAGTCCCATATCTTTCTCTAGGTTGTGATAATGCTAGCTGAGACCCTAATATGTGATCTTTTCTTTTTCATATGGCCATTTCAAACCTATGAATTTGTAAACACTACTTCAGCTGCATCTCATATATTTTGATATATTGTGCTGTCATTTTAATTCATTTACATTTTACAATTTCCTTTTCAATTATTTCCTTTGACCCATGGGTAATATAAATGGATATTTATTTGCCAAATATTTGGAGTCTCTTCAAATTTTCTTTTTTGTTTTGTTTTTTGTTTTTTTCCAGGTAGGGTCTCGTTCTGGCCCAAGCTAACCTTGAAATTACTATGTAGTTTCAGACTGGCCTCAAACTCACAATGATCCTCCTGCCTGTGTCACCGGAGTGCTAGGATTAAAAGTGTGTGCCACCATTCCCAGCTCAAATTTCTTTATATTGTTGGTTTTTCATTTGATTAAAATGTGGTGAGAACTACATTTCAAGTGACTTCAATCCACTTATGTTTTGCATGGTTTATTTAAGGAATAGCCATTGTCAATGACAGCGAATGTTCTGATATTCAACATAAGGAGAATAGGGTCTAAATTCATTCGGTACTGTGTTCTAGAGAATTGGGCAAACCATGCTATGGAAGTTGTGTTCATCTTTCTGAGTCTTTGTCTAGTTGTTCTATCAACTGTAGAATTTGTATAGATGAAACCACTTGAAAAAATTATTGTTTGATTGCTTAATTTTATTTCAAGCATGCCAAGTGTCTCCCTGAATACGTTGTTGCTCATATTTTGTAGAACACTGTAAAATGTCTAGTACATAATATACAGCATAATGATCATTGCTTTGATGTTTTTAATGAACATGATATTTTGTTGATTAATTCCCAAAACTGATCATTTAGCAATATCCCACTTTTTTCACGTTTATTTTGTTGTGATATATTATATCTGATATTGCCATTCCATTTCTCTTATGGTTATTATTTACCTATGGAACTTTCTTCCTTTTACTTTTATTTTACTTCTATCTTTGCATCTAGGTGCATTTCTTTTAGACAACAAGGGTTTGATTTATTGAAGATTCAGTGTGGCGATCTCTGGCTTGTTTTGGAATGTTTACACATTTACATTTAATGTAATTGTTGACATGATTGAATGTTCCCCCATCGTTTTGCTATTGATTCTTTATAAGTATCATACATAGAAAGTCATTTTTCTCCATCCCTTAAGATTTGTCTTTGGCATTAAACAAAGTTTGTGACATGTTTAGATGTGAAGCTCTTTGCTCTTATCCTCACTAGAGTTTGTTGAGCCTGTTGGATGAGTATATGAATGGTACTCATCAAATTTTAGACTTTTTTCCAAAAGGATTTTTGAGCAGCTTTAGGTTTGCAGCATGCATCGTAAATAATAATAAATAATTCACATGCTCACATGTGCTCACAACTTCCTCAATATCAGAATGATTTCATAGTGCATTTGTGGCAATCAATCATCTTTACTCATTAACATTTGAATTTGGTAGTTTGTGAGAGCTCACTCTTGCTGTTGTAGATTAATAACATTAATATTCACACCATTATACTTTCATATAAAATTATTTCATTGTACTGAAACTCCTATGTATTCTGGTCCATCAAGTTTGGGGAGTTTCCATCATGTATATTGTTCTGCTATTTTCCCTTGCTCTTCTCATTCTGAAATTTTTATTAAATATATGTAACATGTATGATGTCCTACAAGTCTCTGAGGCTTTGTTTTCCTTCACTTTTTAAATTTTGGATTAGAATGTTTCTATTGATCTTTGACTTTATTTGTTCTTTCTTTTCCAGTTAAATTCAAATATTGAAATCCTGTAGTAAAATTTTCATTTAATTTATTCTGCTTTCCCTCTCCTTTCCTTGTTATTCTTTTTGGCTTGTTTGTTGGAACAGGGTCTCATGTAGCCCAGTCATTCAGTATGTAGTTGAGATTGGCCTTTAACTCCTCTGGTCTTCATCTCCTAAGCTCTGGTTTTTCAGGTCTGTGACAGCACGCCTATCTGCTTATTGTACTTTTTCACTCCCAAATTGCCATTTCTCCCTTTCTCCCCCCTCCTCTATCACTTTCTCTATCACTATCATTCCTATCTCTACCATCTGTATGCCTATCATTTCAATCATTTTATCTATCTACCAGGGTATAAACATATACACCTGGGTGTATAATGTCTATCTTTATTTACATTTTGTCTTTACTACGTGTTTATTCAATTTCTCTTTAATTTTTTGTGTGATTTCTCCAGTTATTTGAACATGTTTTTAATGAGCACTTTAAAGTCTTTGTATGTTTAAGTTAACATTTGTGCCTCTTCAGAGTTTCTATTCAGTTCTCTTCTTTATATGTTCATTTGTTGAATGATTCCTTGAATGTCTTAGGAATAATTATAGAAAATTAGAACTACTGATAGTATATCATAGAATCTCTGGCATATGACCTCCTCCTTTCTCAGAGTCTTCTTGTTCTTCACTCCTTTTTTAAATGATATTTTTTTCCAGATACAATTCTGTGGATTCCATTTTTCTTGTCACATTAGGAAGCTGGTGCTTTTATTCAGTTTCTTCCTTTAAAAAAAATCCTTGTTTTATTTTTAAATTCTGGTTTTCTCAAGGCTAACTTAAATCATTAGATATCTGTGACTAGCCTGCCATTGGTCACAGGCCGTTCTTGTACAATAGAAGCCATGAAAGCTCCCAGTCTTTTCCAGTGAACCTGCCTTTGAGGTAAGCACATTCACTCAATGATCAGGCAAACTTGACTTTTCATGTTCATGTCTATGCACAGGGCTTTCCCTTCAGCCCGTGATGTGCTCATAGCTGGAGCCTCTGTGATATTTCTTGAGTGTGTTTTCACCTCAAGCAGGTGCTCCTTCCAGACTATGGGAAGTGCCTAGAAATACTGACTATGCATATAAGGTTTTCCTGGTATGTCTCTGGCATCAGTTTGTTGTTGCTTACCCTTACCAAAATATCAGCTCAAGCTCCCAGTAGTAGTGTATTCCTCCCTTTGTTTAACAATAAAATGCCTACATGTGAGAGTTTTGTATGTTTACTCCAAGCCAGTCTTCTTTGTTGCTGAAATCAAGGCTTTTCATGACATGTCCTCCATCATAGATTTTATAGAGCAGAGTGAGTGGGGCATGGGCATAGGGGCATGGAAACTGAGCTGTCAACTTGACCTCTTCAGAAAGGGATAGTTTCACTTCTTCCTTTCCAATTTATATCACTTTTATGTCTTTCTCCTGTCTTACTGCATTGCTTAGAACTTCAAGGACTATGTTGAAGAGCAGTGGTGAGAGTGGGCAGCTCTGTCTTGTTCCCCAATTTAGTGGGAACTCCTTGAGTCTTTCCCCATTGAGTATTATTTGGGCATTAGGAGTGTGATGGTTAGGTTTTATTGTCAACTTAGATCTTTTTCATTATCCTGGGTTGGTCTCTGAGGATGTTTACAGGAAAGCAGCCTCTCAGCAAGGGGCAAGATGTAAAGAATCTCAAAGAAGCTGGAAGTAAACATCCTTTCCTCTGTGGGCCATACAGGAAGGAAATTCCAGAGACTCAGGAAGCCATTAAGTCTGGGATATGGTTGCAAAACCCCACCCTAATCCTATATAAAGGAGAGGAAATTCTCTTTGGCCCTCATGCCTGTTTCCTGCTCTGTGTGTGTGGTGTAGGTGATGGGTTTCTCTCTCTGCTCAGACCTGTGAAAGAGGGTCAGCCTCTTTCGCTGTTACAAAACTTCCCTTCAATCTTTAGTTTTAATAAATACTTTCCTCCCCCAAATTGTCCCTGGTTTGGAGATCCATCCCAGCAGTGTGTGGCTATGACAGATTTGGTACCAGGAGTGTGGTGATTTGCTGAGAGAAATCTGACCATGTGGAGTTTGATCTTCTGGAACTTGTGTGCTGGCGGAATGGACATGGACTTGGTACTTGCAACTGAAGATGTCTTCCAGAGTGGTAAGCCAAGTTTTATGGACTATTCTGGTGAGAATTTGGAAATGCTCAGTGCAGAGAGAATTGCATTTGGAGGCTTGTCTTGTGAACTTTCTACAGGGAAGGAGAGACTGCAGAAAACCTTAGTAGAAGTGTGTGCCTGGGTCAAGGGGTGGATGCATTCTACTGCCCATGCCCAGAGAGTTCGACCAAGGTTAAATTTAAGTAGTGGACTGTGTGCTTGGTTATGGATATGTGACTGAGAATTTAAGATTTAAAGTTAGAAAAACTTCAAAGCAAGTTTAACTTACTGGCAGAGACTGGCTTTTGATTATGGCCCAACTGCTTTACTTTGAAACAATGGAGAGATGCCTGAGGTGTTTCCACCAAGGAAGGACAGAAAGATGGACTGTGCAAACTCTTTGGAAAGGAAATCACTGAAAGAAAGGAATCTGCTCTTTAAAGTCATGTTTATTTTGTCCCTGAATTAATAATATGGCTGTGTCCTGCATACCTGGTATTGCTTTTGGAAGCATGAGGCATGCATGCATGGAGTGGGTCATGAAGTACACATGGTTCCAGGAGCCGCTGCTAAGATGCAGTATTTGGAACAGGGCATGAAGTCCCTGGTTGGCAAGTGAAGCCATTTTAAGGTAGTTTACAATGGAGACCCAAAGATGTTATGGACAAACCAGGACTTTGCAAGGGCTACCATGGAACACTGTTGGCTAGGAATGGAAGGTTTTCCCAGCTACTCAGTTAAGCAGGAGGGACAGAATTGGAAAATCCAGAGACTGTCAGTCACTGTTTGTGTTATGGGACTTGAACTGCACATGTGGATGTTTGCCTGATAGTTGTTGAGTTTGCATTGCAGTCTTTCCTTGTTATGCCTCATAGCAGATGAAAATGTTTAGCCTGTGCCATTATATGTGAAAATTATGTAACTTGTTTTGTTTTTACAGAACTCATATTTAAGGGAACTTGCCTTGTGTTGGGAGATTACATATCTGTGGTTGTGCCTGGTTTGAAGATTCATCACAGCAGTGTGTGGCTGACTATGACAAGGAGTTTTGTATATGGCCTTAATTATGTTGAGGTATAGGCCCTCTATTCCAAGTCTTTTAAGTTTTTTTTTTTAATCATTAAGTGGTGTTGGATTTTGTCAAAGTCTTTCTCTGCATCGATTGAGATGACCATGTGGTTTTTCTTGTTAAGTTTATTAATGTGGGGGATTATGTTGATTGATTTCTGTACATTGAACCAACCCTGTATCCCTAGGATGAAGCCTACCTGGTCAAGGTGGATAATACTTTCAATATGTTATTGAATTCAGTTTGTAAGGATTTTATTCAAAATTTTTGCATCTAAGTTCATCAGGGATATAGGTCTATAGTTTTCCTTTCTGGATTTATCTTTGTCTGGTTTTGGTATTAGAGTGATGCAAGCTCCATAAAAGGAGTTTGGAGATATTCACTCTTCTTCAATTACTAAAAAGCTTTAGAAAGATTGGTTTGAGTTCTGTGATGAAGGTTTGATAGAATTTGGCTGAGAATCAGTCATGACAGACTTATCCTTCTGGGGAGGTTTTTGATTACATTTTTTATTTTGATTGGTGTAATAGGTTTATTTAGGAAATTTATCTGCTCTGGGTTTAGTTTTGGTAGATGGTAGGTGCCCAAGAATTCATCTATTTCTTCCAGATATTCTAATTTTGTGGAATAGACGTTTTGGAAGTATGTCCTGATGATTCTGTGAATTTCACTGATGTCTGTTATGATCTCTCCCTTTTCATTTCTGATTTTGTTGATTTGGGACTTCTCTTTTCCCATTTGGTTAGATTGGTTTGTCAATCTTGTTTATTTTTTGAAAGAACCAGCACTTTGTTTCATCAATTTTTAGAATTGTTTTCTAAGTTTCTAGTTCATTGATTTCTGCTCTGATCTTAATTATTTCTTTTCCTTTTGAGCTCCCAGGGTTGGATTGTTCTAATTTCTCCAATGCATTTAGTTGGTTAGTTAGGTTATTAATTTGGGATTTCTCTGTGTTTGTTATGAAGGCATTCAGTGCTATAAGTTTTCCCCTTAGGACTGCCTTCATTGTGTCCCATAAGGTCTAGTATTATGTATTTTAATTATCATTTAGTTCAAGAAAATTTTCAATTTCCAATTTAATTTCTTGAATGACCCCTTCATTATTTATTAGTGTATTTTTCAATCTCCAGTAGTTGTTGTGATTTCTGTTTTTCTCTCTCAAGGTTTATTTCCAGTTTGAATGTATTGTGGTCCAATATGGTGCAGCTTGCTACCTCAATCATCTTGGATTTATTGAGGCATGTTTTGTGTCCTAATGTATGGTCTATTTTGGACAAGGTTCTGTGAGCTTCTAGAAGAATATATTTTGTAGAGTGGGGGAATGGAATATTCTGTATATGTCTGTTAGGTTCAGTTGATCTATGTTGTTATTGAGTTCTATTATTTCCCTGTTGACCTGCTATTTGGATGATCAGTCTGAAGATGATAGTGGTGTATTAAAGTTTCCAACTATGATGGACCTGGAGTTTTTTTTCCATTATTTTTTGCTTTATGAATTGTGGTGCACCTGCATTTGGTGCATACATGTTTATGATGGTAATATTCTCTTGTTGGATTGTTCCTGTGATGTATAAGAAATGTCCTTGATTATTCTTTTGAATTGATATTGGTTTGAAGTCTATGTTGTCAGATATTAGTGTAGCAACCCTTGCTTGTTTTTTATTTCCATTAGCTTGGATGATCATTTTCTATACTTTCACCCTGAGGAGTTTCATATCTTTAGAGGTGAGGTGAGTTTCTTTGAGGCAGCAGATGGAAGGATCCATTTTTCTGATCCATCCTGCTAGCTTGTGTCTTTTTTATGGGAGAGTTAAGGCCATTAATATTCAAAATTGTAACTGTGAGGCTTGACTCAATCCCTGCCATAGTGTAGGTTTTATGAGATTTGATGTCTCTCTTGTTATTTTGTCTCCTCTAGGCTTGATTATTGTGTCCAACTTCTGGATTGCTCTTGGAGTTGGTTGCTTGGCTCTTCTGTGAGGAATATTTCATGGAGTATTCTCTGTAGGTTTGGTTTAGTTTCCATGTAATTATAGAGCTGGTTTCTACCTTGAAATATTTTCCTTTCTCACTCTATTATAAGGGATGTTTTCACAGGATATATTCAACAGTTTTGGTTGACACCATAAAACCTTAGCTGGTTAGAAAGTAAACTCCTGAGTAAGCTGAGGGCACCAGCTGGTACAAGGGGCCATGAATAGAATTGGAGGAAGCCTAAATTCAAGAATAATTGCTCAGGCCTGCAGCTCCCTGTCCAAGTTATTGGTTCCTTCCCACACTGAGTTGTTAACCAAAGAGACTCACAAGGTCCCCAAAACATGACAGACTTCAGTAAAAGTTCTTCAATACCTGTCCCAGGCCTAGGTAAGACCCTATTGCTGAAGAAATCACAGAGTGACTCCAAGAGATCCTGCTAGATCCAGAATGGTAACCAGCTCCCAGATGGTAGTATATGTAGCACTGGAAGGTGTTGTATGAGCTGCAAGGGGAAATAGGTCAATGATATTTGGAAAAAAAAACAGAGACCACTGATATACAATCTAGACAGTTGTCACAAGAATACTGAACACACAGCTATATGGAAGAGACCATCAAGTCAAGAAATGCTCATCTGTGCAATAGTGGCATTAAACCTAGGAGGGTAATCAATGGCCTACTGATTGGCTAAGAGATCTGCCTAGTCACAGAAAAGCAAGTAAAGAAGTGCCCATCTGTGTAATAGTGGCTCCCAACCTAGGTGGGCAATCAATAGCTGGCTAATTGGCTTTGAGATCCGCTCAAAGGCAGGGAACCCCTGACTGGTAAGGAGACCCAAGGCAACCTTGAAGGGGGAACAAGAGCCCCATCTATGTTGGGAAGTCATCACTAGCCATAGGTTCTCAGAAAGGCTACACCCACCAAACGCTCACCAACCTAGCAATATTTGTCTCAATTGACCAACAATAATCTCACTCTCCACTGGAGACTCTGCTTGTTTTTTTCAGAAAGCAATGAGAATCAGGGACAACCAAACGCCACCAAAGGGACCTGATTTGATGGGGGACACCCAAGCAGGAGATGATTCACCTCAAACTCACCATTTAGAACCCTAACTCAATCTCTAAGGAAGTGAGATGATGAGCAAAAGAGCTATTCCCACAGCAAGGCAGATAACTTAGGGAAGGACAATGGAGAGAGGCACCAAGGGTGCCAAAAATTGTCCAAAATACAAATTTATAGACTCTTAAAAAACTAATAACTATGCAAACTATAAAGTCACCCACTATGACTCAGGGAAATTTGCGGAAGAGGGGGTGGAAAGAATGTAAGAGTCATAGAGGGGAGAATAACTAATGCATATGAGGGAATGTCATCATGGATTCAATGGCATAATCTGAGAACCTATGATACTGAGCATATTGTTGTGTTAATATATATAATTCTAAGCTAATTAAACGTTAAAAAAAAAGAGATCTGCCTAGTAAGAAGGAACCAGTTACTGGAGCTGGGATCCATGGCAAAATCTTGTGGGGACCAAGAACCTGGACTCCTAGGGGAAATTCCCACTACCAGAGAGCTACCAAGAGGCTACACCCATTAGGAGATAGCCAAAGTAGCAATGTTGTCTTATTTAACCTATATTGATCTCATTCTCTGATGGAAATTCTGTTTGTATTTTTCATAAGGCAGGGAGAGATCCAGGGACAACTCAATTCCACCAACAAGTCATTGGATGATAGCTGACATCCTGGCAGGAGACATATCATCCCTGGCCTTCACACAGGGCCCAAATGAAACCTAGGAGAAAGTGATGAAACAAACAGGAGATCAATCACCACAGTGAATCTGATAACCTATGAGAGGTCAATGGAGACAGATACCAAGGATACCCATCACAACTCAGGGCAAAGGTCTAGAGATACTTAAGATCTCAACAATAAAGCAGAGTTAAAACTCACCCACTACGACTCAGGGAACTGAGCAGAAGAGGGGCGGAAAGAATGTAAGAGCCATGGTGGGGGAGAATATACAGAGACATTGACCCCTCAGCAACAATATATAAAGGGGGAAGGAAAAAAAAGATAAAAAAGAAAAACTGGCTACGTCTGGTGCATCTCATAACCCCTTTCCTCCAATCCAGTATGCACACCCAGGAAAGGACCCCTGTGCGTATGGGACAGAGAGGAGGGAAACAGGGACACCATCACAAGACTTTCTCAAACAATGTGTATTCTTATTCATAATAAAGATATTAAAAAATGGGGCAGGATGTAAGGAGGTTCAGGTGAGCTAGAAGCAAACATCTTTTCCTGAGAGGGAAGTGCAGGAAAGAAATTCTAGAGACTTAGGGAGTCAGCAAATCTGGAGAGGGGCTGCAAGATTCTACCCTAAGGCTATATAAAGGAGGAGAAAAATCTCTCTCTTCCCCCTGCCCATCTATCTGTGTATGGTGTTAATGATCAGTTTCTCTTTCTGCTTGGACCTGTGAAAGTGGGCCAGCTTCTTTTACCTTTATGGAAGTTTCCCTGGATCTGTAGCTTCAATAAATCTTTTCCTTTCAATAACTGTGCCCGGTTTGGAAGTTCATCCCAGCAGTGTGTTGCTGACTATGACACTATTTTAGATCTATGGTTTTTGTTTTCTTTTTTTGAACTTTCATTTAATGAGTGCTTCTCAACTTGTTAGATATCTTTGGCTGATTTCCAATGTACTGAATTGTTTCTGACAATTTTGTCAATTTTGTCATTGTTTTCCAGGAAGAAGATTTTGCTAGGTTTCTCAATCTATCATTATGAATATCTATTTACTGTTGCCCTGATCAACATTTTTTGGTGTGTATATGGGTATTGTGTTTCTGTATATATATATATATATATATATATATATATATATATATATATATATATATATATATATATATATGTGTGTGTGTGTGTGTGTGTGTGTGTGTGTGTGTGTGTGTGTGTGTGTGTGTGTACAGGTGCTCATGCACGCCCAAGTTTGACATTGGTATCCTCCTCAGTCATTGTCCAGCTTATTGGTTTGAGACAGGATCTCTCAATGAACAGAAAGCTCACCCATTCAGCTAGGTGGGCTGGTCAGTGGGGCTTAGGTTCACATGCTTCCCTATTGCTGGAATTGTAGGCACTACCATGCCAGGCATTTTGCTTGAGGGATGAGGACTTGAGCTTAGCTCCTCATTCTAGTGTGACAAGCACTTTATAGACCGGGCACCTCCCCTACCCAAGGAGTCAACATTTCTAAACCTTATTTTGCAAGCTTGTCCTTAAGACTCAGGGCAATTTCAAGACTTTGCAATCTTTATTAAAGATTGTTGGCTCCCTAGTGACTCTATTAATTTTCTCTCTTGTATAAATCTCAAATTCACTTATATTTTGGTTGTTTGAAAGAAATCAATTGATTTCTTGTCCCAGGTTTTCTTCATAGTTAACTGTAAGGTTCTCCTGACATGCAAAGTTGCCATTACTGCGCCCATATCAATATTAATCATATACAACTTGATGAGGTAATTGAATAGTTTTACACAGATGATATTAACAGATAAAATATGGCATCCTCATGAGAAAACATTACCTTGAAATATTAGCATTATGATATGTTAATTTCTTTGGAGGATATGACTACAGATATATGAGCTGAGGTAAATTTTCCAGCACTTCGGCTGACAAATTCCATGTCAACATAACTCTCAAGAATTTGTATTACTACTTGGCGATGACTTATATGATGATATATAACAACTTAAGGGGTTTTAAAATGCACTATTTTGACTAATGTGCTTTGGTAAATAGTGTCTGTGATTAGTCCTTTCTCTTCACCCCCCCCAATTTCTGTGATACTGACAAAAGCCTGTAATAATAATAAAAATCACCTCTCTGAATGGAAAATGCTCCACTCTATCACCAGTGATTCCTGGGAATGCTTCAAGTTATACAGAGTGAGGCGAGGAGTGCTGAGAATACAGATTTACACTACCCTTTCTGTTCCATTCAAGTTTCCTGCTTTTCTCAGGGTATATGGATTCAAGGGCTCCTTTCTAAAGTAATGTGTTCAATGCTGATTCATTCTACATGGGAAATAGGATGCAGAAGATGGCTCTGAGCTCTCTGTGCTGTGTGGCTGGGTGAGTGGGTGTGCTTGCCTGTGCACATGCACATGTCTGTGCATGAAGACGTCAGAGGACAACATCAGCTGTCATCCTCCTTTAAGACAGGGTCTTTTTTCAGCTTAGAGATCACCAATTAGGCTAGACCTGGTGGCCAATGAGGTCCAAGGATTCTCCTGTTTCCACTTCTCCAGTGCTGGGATTAGAGTCATGCAGCATCCACATGGGTTCTAGTGATTAGACTCAAGTTCTCATGGTTACGAGATGAGCACTTGGATGACTGAGCTATCTCCCCAGGTCCCTTTATGTTGTCTTGAACACAGTTTATAGAGAATGCCTGTCTTGCTGATGGCCTTACATGCAGGACTTGTGTGGACCTCTGCTCAGATGAGGTTCCTTGTGTGGCATTCTGTGCAATGTCACAGATGTCTCAATATTCTGTCATTCTAGAGGGACAATTCCAGACAAAACAGCCATCATTTATAGTAATAGAATTTGCCCCAGTTTGAAACAAAAAGCTTCAGGATTGCTTCTGATAACTAAAAACACAAGTAGCCTGTTGATAGTTAAGTTTTGTTGTCAACTTGACCTGTTTAATGATCTTGGGAGGGTCTCTGATGTTTGTAGGAAGTTGGTCCTCTCAGTAGGGGGCAGGATGTAAGGAGGCTCAGGGGAGCTAGAAACCAATATCCCTTCCTGGGAAGGCAGTGCAGGAAGGAAGTTCCAGAGACTCAGGAAGTGAACAAGCCTGGGAAAGGGTTACAAGATCCCACACTTAGGCTAGGTAAAGGGGAAGGAAATCTCTCCCCCTCTGTCTCCCTGCCTGTCTGGCTGCTGGTACTTGTTGTGACTTGGACTTGCATCCATCCTTCTCATCTATCCTATCATTGACATTGGATCCGAGTTTCCTCAGCCTTCCAGCCTGGATTGAGGACTAGGCTCCCCAGGAAGCCTTTATAGGCCTTCTGTGTTGGATTGGGACTTCTGAGACATCAGTCACATAGGCTGAGCAGCTACCAGTTCCTTGACTTTCAGGCTTTTCAGACTGCTATTTTTCGACTGCCATGAGCTAATCCAATAAAGCCCTTTTTCTTTTTTCTTTCTTTCTTTCTTTTTTTTTTTTTACTACAATCCATTCAATGGGCTCTGTTCCTCTAGAGAACCCTGACTAATACACCTTTTGGGATTATTCTGAGTACCTTCACCCATCTTAAATTGTCTGGCGTCTATTCCTTTAGCATATACTGGCTCCATAATTTGGAAGCCATTAGCTCTAACTTAGAACTTCTTCAGAAATCTCCCCTGATCCTGTCTCCAGAATTCAGCAGGGCTGCCATACTTTTCAAAGGCAGAATGACTTTGAAAGAACAGTTTCATCCAGTTAGAGTGGGCACTGTGTGTTGACCACACCAAGTCATCAGAAGCAGTAAATTCATGTCTACTCCTTTTCAGGTAGGAAGAACAGAGTCTCCCAAGCTCTCCTATCATTCTGGCACATGGAAGGTTACTGACACAAAAGAAAGCAGAGCTTATGCATAAATCATTTACAGAGGAGATTTCCTACTGGGCCTCATGAACACTTCACATGTGTTTGGCTCTAATACCACTGTTCCCATTCCTCATTCCCAAGTGGAACAATGAACTTGATATTAATCTGTCCTAAGGAGAAGCATCTGGAGGCTGGCTAATAAAACTTCAATTTGGTGGAGGTAAAAGGCTCTCAAGGCTCTCAATCAAGCCTGCTTACATAGGCTCTTCAAGGCTCCTCTTCCCGTTTCCCAGGGATCACTCACACCTCCTGCCACTTACTGGGGGTATGGGGGGATTTTCTTCCTCAGTGTTGATGTTTGCTTTGCTGTTTTCCAGAATATTTGTAGGAAGTAAAACCTCAACTCTCAGTGAAATCTCTCCTCATGTGGCTCTCAGTCCCTGCTGCTCAGCTACAAGGCCTCTTGTTGTGATGTGAGTGACTCAGGCTCTTGATCTTGGCAGTCAGGTGCTGAGGCCTAGCTTCTGTGAGCCTTCCCATCATTGACTTCTGACCAAGTTCAGCTGAAGAGACATGGCAGTGGCAGGTGTGGCAGGCAGCTTGAATGACATATAAGAAACACATCAGAGCATCCGTGACTTGAGGGCCATGGTCAGGGACTTACAAGCCATGCCCTTCAGGAGAAAAAATGCCATAAGGTAGAGAGGGCACTCTGAGATGACACTTTCCCCATCACCATCTAATTATCTCTTTTTACCAAGAGAATCACCAGTTTGAGGGCAGCCTGGGCTACATATCCAATGCCTGTTTTAAAGGGGAAGGATAGATTAAAAAAAGGATTCTTTGTTTTATTGAAACAAAGAAGACTTGAATTTAATTACTCAATTAATAAATTGTATCTTGAATTTATGCTTTTAGTTATTGAATGTTAGCTTTAGGACAGTGTTAGGTTCATCGCAAATTTAGGATGAAACTCTGCAGTTTCCCCATACCTCTGCCCTTCCTTCAAGCACAGCCCCCCTCCCACTGTTAGCATCCCTCATGGCAGTGGTACATTTATGTTGTAAGATGATCAGTTGTATTTCAATTGTATGATGACCTACTTTGACCCTTCATCTCCCCAAGTCCGTAGTTCCCTCTAGGTTTTGGTCTTGATGCGGAGAGTTGGAACAATGTCACCATTATCATAATACTATTCGGATTAGTTCCACTGTCCCAAATATACTGTGCACTCCACCTCTTTCCCCTGACCTCTAACCATCCCCAAGTCTTGCCTGTCTCCAGTGTTTTACCTTTTCCATGTGATACACAGATGGAATCATACAGCCTGTAGCCTGCTCAGGTTGACATGCCTCACATATATGCACTGAAGTTTCCTCTTTTGTTAATTTTCATATTGTTGGTCCACACTAATGACACATTTCTGAATAAGAAGCAATCTCTTCCCAACAGAGATATGCACATTTTATGTTATTTATTGATCAACTACTATAAGAAATGAGAAAAAAGTAAAAATATTTTAATTTTATCAGAAACTTTTTAGTATTTCTGTGAAATTGTTGAAATATACACTCGACAACAGGACTTGCACATGGATTGGGTGACCTTGGCTAGGTGGGGGAGCAGTCAGTAAGGATTTCAGGCACATTTATGGTGGGCTATGCAACATGTCTATCCTCTTGGCAACCTATAGGGATGCCATCTCTGAATCAGATCTGCTGCCCAAATGAAGGGAATGACATGAGTGGATTCTCCAGAGAGAGAAAGAAAGAGAAATTGTGTGTGACCTAATATTCTGCCAGGACACTAAGCTCTTCACTGAGCATAACAGGATTTTTTTTTTTGTCTCAGAAGGCATGGCCAGAATGTTGAAGAGAGTTGATATTTATGTTTTCACTGTGAAGAAAATGGATGTTTACCAACAGGTCAGATTCTGCTGAGGAGGTGCTTGCTGACTATGGCACCAAAAGCACACAGGCACACATATATGGGCACATGTACCCATACTCATATATGCATTGATCAAAGCTGGCATCAAAAAGGATCCTAGTTAGGAAATGTTTCTCATTATCTTTCCTAACTCCCATTCCTAAATTTCTAAATTCTGTATTTCATTGCATACTTTGTTCAAATTTTAAAGTTTCTGAAAATGATATTTTTTTACTGGTATAACTTACTTGGCAGTACTTTCTCTTTTAGCACATTAAATAAATTTCATGTTTCCTTTTTAACATGTAAAATATTACTGTCTCCTTAAGTTGACATCTTAGATTCAACATTTACAATAGTTCATATATCATTTTGTGGTCCCTTATTCAGGGTAAGCTTGGGCTATAAGTAAACATGAGTAGTGATTAAGGTGACAAAGAGGACAGAAGGTAATGGGGCCTGAGGGGGGAGGAATCCACAGAGGGGGGAACATGTACACAAATCTAAGCTAACAATAATAGAATCCTTTCTTCTGTACAACAAGTTCCTGAGGAAGCTAGGGACATAGTATGGTAACAAGGGCCCCCCAAAAGGGGGTAGGGTGGAAGCCTACCTCTAGTACAAATAACTCTGACCTTTGGCTCCCTGATCCAGTAAGTAGTTATCGCCCACAATCAGCTGTTGATCAGAGTGACCTACATGGTCCCTAAAATAAGACAAACTTTTGTCACAGCCCTTGAATACCCACCTCAGGCAAAAGATAAGACCCTATTGCTGAAGATTCCACATACAGATATCAGACAACATGAGAGACCCTGCTGAATCCCGAAAGGAAACCAGCTCCCAGAAGTACAGCCTGTGTAATGGTGGTAGGTGTTGCACTAGCTGCTAGGGGAACAAGACCAATGATATTCTGAGAGAGCAGGGGACATCTTCAAGCTACACCCACTGATGGCCTGAGAATGCAGAACACATTGCTATATGGCACAGACAAGCAAGACAAGAAGTGCCCATCTGTGCAATAGTGGCCCAACCTAGGTGGGTAATCAACAGCTGGCTTTGAGATTTGCTCAGTGGCAGGGAACCTTTGACTAGTAAGAGGACCCAAGGCAACCTTGAATGGGGACCAAAAACCCATCTCCTGGGAAAGTCCTCACTAACCATAGGTCTTCAGAAAGGCTACACCCTCCAAATGCTCACCAACCTAGCAAAATTTGTCTCAGTTGACCCATATTGTTCTCACTCTTCACTGCAGACTCTTTGAATTTTTCAGAAATCAACAAGAACCTGGGACAACTGAACTCCACCAAAGTGACCTGATTTGACAGGGGAGCACCCAAGCAGGAGACAATCCACCTCAAACTCACCATTTCGAGCCCTCACACAACCTCTAAGGAAGTGGGATGGTGAGCAAAAGATCTACTCCCACAGCAAGGCACATAACCTGGGGAAGGACAATGGAGACAGGCACCAAGGGGGCCCAAAATAATCCAAAACACAAATTTAGAACTCTTAAAAAATCTAATAACTATGCAAAATTTAAACTCGCCCACCATGACTCAGGGAAATTTGTGGAAGAGGTGGTGGAAAGAATGTAAGAGCCATGGGGGGGGGGAGAATATCTAATGAATAAAAAGGAATGGCATCCTGGTTTCAATGGTTTTCTCTAATAACTTATGATACTCCTTTTTTTTTCTTTTTTGAGTTTCTCAAGAACCAATTGCACTTTCTCCATTTCAGACCAAGAACTTCGAATTTACTGTGATTATTTTCTTTGAAAAACATTTATGATTTCACAGGAAAGAATATTTATGACTACATGTGGGGAAGTTATTCAAAATCCCATATTTGATTGTTCTCCATGACTGAAGACAGTGTTTTGCCTGGCTTTGTGATAATGGTTTCTAGTCCTCATATCTGACCTTTTTGCTTCTATGTTGGGGGAAGGTGGAGAAAGGGGGATAAATACTGTCAAAGTACATGATCTACTTAAATGAAAATGTCCTTATGAAGTCCATTGCTACATTTAATAAACATGCAGTTGAAAAAGAAATAGAAGAAATAATTTAACACTGTGACAATATAAAAACCTCTATGCCAAATCAAGTTCATTTATCAAGTTCATTACCTGCTTTATCTTACTCCTTCTCATAAAACATCTTCACATATTATTGTGACCAGTTCACGCATCTGAAAAAAGAAATAAAGAAAATGGAGAAAGGTTAAGCACAAGCTCCCACGTGATGTGTTGAAATGATGGCGTTGGGTTGAATCACGCCGCCTATTTGTAAAAGCCTACCCTGATTTGCTTAAGTGGCCTGTGATTTTCTTTTTGCCCAGTGTGAATGTTTAGTTTGTATCTTTAAAGCCTGGCTGCAAATGCCTCTGTTGAAGCCTACTTGTTCATGGTGTCTCCATCTGTGATGGTTAAGTTTTGTTGTCAACTTGACCTTTTAAGTAATCTTGGGTGGGTCTCTGAGGATGTTTACAGGAAGACAGCCTCTCAGTAGGGGGCAGGATGTAAGGAAGCTCAAAGGAGCTAGAAGTAAACATCCTTTCCTGTGTGGGCAGTGCAGGAAGGAAATTCCAGAGACTCAGGAAGCCATTAAGTCTGGTATAGAATTGTAAGACCCCACCCTAGGGCTATATAAAGGTGAAAAAATTCTCTCCTTGCCCTCCTGCCTGTTTGCTGTTCTGTGTCTGTGTGTGGTGTTGGTGATGGGTTTTTCTCTCTGCTTGGACCTGTGAAAGAGGACCAGCCTCTTTCACGTTTATGGTATGTCCTCTGGATCTGTAGCTTGAATAAATCTTTTCCTCCCATAAACTGTGCCTGGTTTGGAGATTCATTCCAGCGGCATGTGGCTGACTGTGACACCATCCTCATCCTGACATCACATCCCAGCTGTCAACTTTCCCTCAGTGTTAAATAGCGTTTTTTTCTTACCCAGCTTCTTTTTACTTCATTGTACCTACAGCTTTCTTTAACCCCCAAAGCCTAACTGGATAATTTTAGAGCTCACATGTTATAAGTACCCAGAAAAAGAAAGAACACTCTTAACTTTCAGAGCTTGTACTTCAAGGATAAAAATTGGCTAGGCTTTCTGTTTTCCTCCTTTCTCTGCATTTATAGGAACACTCAATAACTCTTGTAAAAACACAATAGAAGTTTACACATTTACTGGATATCTATGTTTGAGATTGTCCATGTGATGTCTTGGTAGCAAGGGTAGTGTCCTGATAACTTAGACTGAGGGCATCACAATTAGACAGTGGTATCAGAAAGGGAAGGCCAGAGGTGATATTCAAACTCATTTCACTAGGCTTGTCAGTATAACCTATGAAGAACTCTAATCAGGGAGGCTCTTCCTGTTGGGTAGCTTCAAGTTCAGTTCCGCTTTGAAGTTGGTAGAGGGTCCTAATGCCAATACTATGACACTTTATATTCTTGGCAGTGACTCCAGATCTGCAGACCTCATAGGATTTGACGTATAGTACCATTGAAATTTCATTATGGTCATCTGGTCTCTCAAAAGAAGGGGGATTCTTTAAATACATTATTTTTGTGATTAGAGTGTAAACAGTTCTGCAGTTAGATGCTGTATTAATTGCTTTCCTATTTGCTGTGACAGAATACCTGTCAGAAATAATGTAAGGGAGGAAGGGCTGATGTTGACTTACAGTTTCAGGCCACCATGGTGGGGAATGACCGACTGAAATGGCCTCCGAATCCATAGGGCTTATAGTATCTCAGAGTGTTCACATCTGCGTGGGGCAAGAGGAAAAAATTAGACCAGAAAGTCTCCTAATGCCCCAAATACAAATGGAGTTTTTTTTTCCCTTGGTGGGGTTAGCTGACAGACTTTGATGTGTTATATGCTAATTAATGAATGATTCACAAATAACAATAAATATTACTTTTCTGTGTCACTTAACCCACAGAAAAAAATTTATGTGAGCATTCTTGAAACATATTAAAAATGAAGACCCCCGCATATTCTCCCTCATATGTGGGTCCTAAACATGTTAAACCAAAACATTAAGAAAATCTGTTAGTGAACGGAGAGAGTGTAAAAGAGAATGGAAAGAATTGGGGGGGGGCTCATATAGCAATCTAAACTAATAATGAATTGACACCATAAAACCATAGCTTTTATACAGTAAGCTCCTAAGGAAGCTGAGTGCACCACCAGGTAAGAGAGGCTATGAATAGAATGGAAGGAAGCCTAACCTCAAGGCCTGCATCTCCCTGTCCCAGATATTGGTTCCTTCCCACACTGAGCTATTGATCAAACAGACCCATGAGGTCCCAAAAATGTGCCAGAATTCTGTCAATGCTCTTGAATACCTGTCCCAGGCCTAAGGTAAGACCCTATTGCTGAAGAAATCACAGAGTGTCATCAAACAACACCAAGAGATCCTTCTAGATCCAGAATGGTAACCAGCTCCCAGATGGTAGCATGTGTAGCACTGGAAGGTGTTGTATGAGCTGCCTGTGGAAATTGGTCAATGATATTTGGAGAAGACAGAGACCGCTGATATACAATCTAGACAGTTGTCACAAGAATGCTGAACACATGGCTATATGGAAGAGACCAGCAAGTCAAGAAATGTTCATCTGTGCAATAGTGACACTAAACCAAGGAGGGTAATCAACAGCTTACTGATTGGCTAAGAGATACACTTAGTGACAAGGAACCCTTACCTGGAACTAGGATCCATGGCAAAATCCTATGGGGACCAAGAATCTGTGCTCCTAGGGAAAATTCCCAATACTAGAGATCTACAGGGAGGCTACACCCATTAGGAGCTATCCAAAATAGCAATGTTGTGTCATTTAACCTATATTGATCTCACTCTCCAATGGGACAACTCAATTCCACCAAGTCATTGGATGATGGCTGACATCCTGGCAGGAGACAAACCACAACTATCCTTCACACAGTGCCCAAATGAAACCTATGAGAAAGTGAAGAGACAAATAGGAGACCAATCACCACAGCAAGTCTGATAACCCATGAAAGGCGAATGGAGACAGACAGCAAGATACCCAACACAAGCCAGGGCAAAGATCCAAAGATACTTAAGATCTCAACAATAAAGCAGACTTAAAACTCACCCATGATGACTCAGGGAACTGAGTGGAAGAAGGGACGAAAAGAATGTAAGAGCCATGGTGGGGGAGAATATCCAGAGACATTGCCCCCCCTCTGCAACAATGCACAAAGGAGGAAGAAAAAAAAAGAAAGAAAAACTGGCTACCTCTGGTACAGTTCATAACCCCCTAAACTATGGACAGATCCAGTATGAGCACCAAAGAATTAGCCAAGTGGGTAGGGGACAGAGAGGAGGGATAGAGGGACAGTCACAAGATTTGCTCATACAGTGTATATTCTTATTCATAATAAAGAAATAAAAATAAATAAATAAAATAAAGGAGATCTGGAATGTTCAGTGGCTATGCAATATGGTCAAAGCAACTTGGCATGTAGTCTTCCATAATAGCCTGTGCCTTCCCATAATTTTTTGGGCCTTAACGAGATAACACCTCCAAGTTAAAAATGTAGAGCGACATGGGTGTAGCCTGTCTACTAACCCATTACTTTTGGTGTTGGTACATAAATTATCCTATATCAGTCCTCATGCTATCCTTATAAGGTCTCCTTTGTTGCCCACATTTTGTAAAGAAAATTAAGATCAGAGCATTCAATTATTTCTCCTCAGATTCACTCAGATGGATTTCAGACTCATATTTTCAATGAATCTTTATGCTTTTTCCAAGATACCTTATAGCCACCCTTAATGTCCTGGCATGGATCTTTGGTATGGTGTTAGAAATCACAATATTACTCCCAACAATGAGCTGTTGAAACCAGATAAAAATAACAATTTTTAAATTCTATTTATTTATTTATTTGTGGGTGAGAGAGAGAGAGAAAGATAAAGAGAGAGGGGGGTTTCTTGTCATCGCTAACAAATATGGGTGGCTAAGGAACCAAACCTGCACAGGCTGGCTTTGTACACACATACCCTTAACCGCTGAACCATCTCCTCAACCCTGAACAATTAAAAAAATAACAATGAAAATCAATTTAATGACTGCTTAGAAAAATGCTTGCCAATGGATCTTTAAAGTTTTTTGTCCTTGATTAGCCTGAGTGGGTAGATGTGAATCCTGATCAGGGATTATAATATTTCATTATCTGAGTCTTCAGTTGGTGAGTTCCCTAGAAAGAAGCAAGATAAGGTGGAAACAGTTCTTGGTCGGTCACTTTCTACTCAGTGTGATTTCTTTTTCTCTGGTTTCTGTTTAAGCATTATTGTTTCTTTCAACGATGTCCTTGTTAAACAGTTGCAGGGCTGAGTCACACAAGTCTAAACATTTTAATGATGTTTTCAGTTTTTAGGTTGAAATATTTTCTCTGCTGTATCTATCTTCAACTCTACCAGCCTAGGTTTCTGCACAGATCAAACATAGATGATTTGGATAATACTGACTTTAAATGGGGAGAACAATTCTTTTAGGCTCGAGTTAAAGTCCCTTTACTATTTAGTTCATCAGCCATTGTGACAATGGGAATATCAGCTTCAACTACATACTTTTTAATCCCAGGTTAGTTGAGGATGGAATAAGAATGAATGAAATTGAATGATTTGGACTCTCTGCACTGATGGGAGAATTTCTGAATGGAAAAGCTCAGAGGTACCACAACTCTGTACAGAAGATGCCAAAAATCAAATTTAAATATTGGCAGCTTTGTAAGGTGTCCCCAGATTGTCCACTAGTGGCTTTTATGAATTTAGAATTTTAAAAAAATCAGAACCTCAGTTTTCCTTTATGTCTAAAAAACAAGAGGTTATAAAATCAGGTGAAAAACAGGTTTGTTTCCTTCTAGAACATTCCAGAGGCTTGTGAAACACAATGCAGTGTTCCTCAGGTATGTTTTTAAATTTAGTGCTGAGGTTTCCTTTCTTCAATCACTGTATTTTCGAGAAACATGAATGCTACACAGGCAGAAACAAAGCAAGCAGGTCTGACTGGAGATGAAGAGAAGGGAAGATTGGGATGGGTCTGGAATGCCCGTGGAGGGCGGCAAAGTTGCTGATGGGAGCAACTGTTCCAAAATTCATGTGGAAGGCATCTCTCAGCTACTGTAACTGTCTTCAGAGTTATTCACATTTGTCTTCTGGTCAAGTTTTATTCACATTTGTCATCTGGTCAAGTTCTATAGCTAGCAATCTTCCCCAGAAGGTTATGAACCTGTGGGGAGCTGGAATTATGTTCTATTTAGGACTATATCCATAAAAAAGTACCAAAAAAATGAAAACCAAAATGATGGCATGAGAGGTAAACAGGCAGCATGAAGCTGAACTTATGTAAGGAGCTCAAATGAAAAGTCTCAGGTTGATTTTCTGGACTCCAACTTCTATCCCTCCTTGCTGGAATATTCCTCCCTGTTCACCCCTTTCCTTCTCTCCCAGTGTTCTGAAGCCCTCAGCGGTAGCCACTTTGGACAGAGCAGATTGCCTTTATCTGTGCCTCAAAATACCCACACCATCGCTTCAGCTGACTCCAGAAACAAACACCCTCATTTTTGGAGCCTGAATTAGTTCTTTTCGGGTGGACTTAAAGATTTACCCTACTTTTTTTGTTTTTCCCTTTCCTTTTCTTTTTCTCTTCCTTTTTCTTTTTCTTTTCTTAAGTAGGAGCTAAGGCTACCAAATAAAGACCAAGCCTGTTTCCATGATCTGCAAATAAGTGTAGTGTTTCTTGGAGAAATCCTGGGACTTTGTCTAAGCATTTGGCGCTTAATGGGGTTGGTACCTGTTGTAGGATTCTAGAGCAGGCTGTCAGTTGGCTGGTTAAAAAGGTGGGAGTGAGGGTGGCGGCAGGGGAGGAAGCTGTACTCGATCCTTATGGAAGCCAGTTAAAATTAATTGGAAAAAGCTTTTAAAGACCCAAGATGCAGACCAAATGTATCTGGAATGGCGGCCTCATCCCGCACTGAACGCGAAGGTCACCTAGAAGCTGCAGATTTATGCGGAGGGGTTGGGTGATGGAAAATGAGACAAAAGCATTTGGATTTTATTATTCCATTTACTCTGACCCTGGGCCATAAAGGGTTGGGAGAGCCTGTTTTATGTATTCAGCTGGTTGCCACACTGACAGGCGTTTGGAGTCACTTAAATAAACCACCCTGGCCCACAGCTGCAACAACACCCTATCAAATAGGTTTCGGGTGGAAACGTGAAGCCTGTATCGCAGCATCTCCAGCAGGTGCACTGAGGCAGTGTTTTGCTCATTTGTTTTGCAACACCTTGTTTTCCGAGTAGCTATCCTATCCACCTACTGATTTTGATGGGCTGCTGACTAAATGCAGCAGGATATTTGATTTTTGCATAAAAGGTATACAATTTGGGATTGACCTCTGCTCTCCAAATGATGTTCCGTTTTGTTGAATCTGAGTTGAGTTCCAAGAGGCTACATACATAGTAGCCCAAAGCGAGGGACAATTGTGTGGTGCTTAGTTTTGTTTGAGATTTGTGATGAGCCAGGCACATTTTAGACTTAGGTTGTAAATTAGGCTCCACGTTATGTTCCTTCAGCTCATTAGACTTTTTCCTGTCCATCAATATGGTTAAGAAAGCTACAAGGGAGAAACAGACAAGAGGAAGAATTCCACATGGTAGACAATGAAATTGGATCCACAAGTGTGTCTGGATGATGGACAAAACACCCGTGTGAGGCTTTTCTGGAGCTGGACATGCAGAAAGTAAACAGAGCAGAGAAGGACCTCAGGGTTAGTAACCACTCTACCCATGAGAGGCTGCCTTGTAGGCTTGACCATATTTCCTCTGCTCAAGTCACTGCAGTCCATGCTATCGCTTCTCTTTCTAGATGTGAGAACTGAGCCTGAGGTAGGCTGATGATTAGTCCATAGGTCATTTGACCAGAAGGACTTGCTTCTTCACCCACACACCATGGCATGCCCCCAGAACCCTTTCCCGTTATAATAAAGCATTTGCTTGCTCTTAAGAGAGAGAAGTATCATTATGAAACAGCATCCAGGTGCTCCAAAGCTGAAAGCCTGGTACTCCAAGATTTCAGGGGTACAACCTTGCCCTCCACAATCTCAGAGAGGGTGTGGACAAGCTAATGAAAGCTACCTGTTTTATTTCATATTGTTCCTCTGGGCTCTGTTCTTCATAGAAAAACCATCAGGACTTTGAACTATTAATCATTTGTCACGAAGACTGATTTTGCCCTTCACGTTCCTCTGCTTCCAAAAAAGCACTGTGTACATTTCACTTTTTTTTTCTTCTTTGATGTTTCCTCCAGTGTTTGAGATCTGGGAAATTACCAACAGAAATGCCACAATTATTGAAATGACATTATTTTCCACTCAAGAAAGATTCTGTGAGTACCTGGAGTTGAATGTTAAAATACTGATAGGTCTCAGGTTATCTAACCAAACACAGCTTTTGGTAAAAAGCTATATACAAAAAAAAATACAAGGAAGTCACTGACATATATTTTTTATTAACTTGTGGTATAAAAGACATTTCCTTATATCCATATACTGATTCAATAAAAATATGCCTATGGTATAAATAATACTCTACCTTTTGTGATATGGTAACAAGCTAGTTTTTTAACTGGGTTCTTTTAAAATATATATATATATATATATATATATATATATATATATATATATATATATATATATTTGTTTGTTTGTCTAAAGCACAGAGTGATAGAAGAGAGACAGAGAGAATGGGTGCACCAGGGCCTCTAGCCACTGTAAGTGGACTCCAGATGCATGTGCCGCTTTATGCATCCAGCTTTTCATGGGTACTGGAGAATTGAACTTGAGTCATTAGGCTTTGTAGGCAAGCCTAACCACTGATCAACTCTCCAGCCCCTTCTTTTGATTTTTTCCTGATAGTATTCAAAAGTTGAGACAGGGTTTTCTTATGTTTCCAGGTAAAAATGGAAGACATGGGAACTTTACTTCTTTGCAGCTTCCCCAAGATTCATGACCGTCTTGTCGTAGCCAGTGTTTTAGGCATCTCCCTGCAGCAAATCTACACACCATGCCTGCTATTCCGCACCAGTCCTTTGCCCAGTTCCTTTCAGGCTGTGCCAACCTTGAAGCTGGGACACTCTGAAATAGACATCTTTGTATTACAGAACTGAAATTTGACAACCTCCTGTACGGACTAGTGGTGTATTACAAGCATGACTCTGCTAAATTTGCTTTATTTGCATAGGTAATTATAACAATAATGCTGGCAAGGTTTTAAACTCTTATTGAGCATCCCTCAATTGAAAAACCTGAAGTCTGAAATGCATCAAAATCCAAAACATTTGGAGCAATGATATAACACCAGTACCTGACCTTATGTGACAGATCACAAAGTCAAAATGAAGATGCACAAAACAATAGTGTATGAAAGTACATTCACATTATATGGATGAAGTAAATACAAAACAGATTTCATGGTTAGATGTAAATCTCATTTCCCAGGTATTTCATGATGTGTGTACAAATATTCCAAAACTTAAACTCTACCACACACAAAAATCCCAACTCTGAACTATTCCTACCCCTGGAGTCCCAGGCATTTGGGATAAAGGACACTCGATCTGTGTTTGGAATCCTGCAGTTCGCCTTGTGTATTCTTCTGGCACCCACTTGGCCCACTCACAACAACAATCCCCACTGGTCCTTTCCTGCCCCCACTGGTCCTTTCCTGCCCCCTCTGCTATTTGATTATGGAAAACTCCTTATTTTGCTCACTATCCCAACCTTCTCTTCCAGAAGTACTCTTGCCCCAAATTAACATTTCCTGCCGCTTACCAATTCCTATAAAAACTTCCTCTGTTCCAAGTGCAGTTAATCTCAGTAGACTATTGCATAGAACGTGCATGCTAATGTGTGTGTGTTGTGTGTGTATGAAAATTGTTCATACCTAAATGTGAAGAAATGATCAGCTAGCCTTAGGATGAAGAGGTAAACTTTTCTGATTAAAACCAGAGCCAAATGACCATGTTAACCTACATGGGTCTCTAATTGGGAGAAGGGACAATGGAATCTGTTTACCAGGGGAAGGTTTAAAGCCTCTTCTGGAGTCCAGTTGCTCCTCTTCTTCCTCTCAGTTCTCCTGATTACAAAAATGTGGGTGAGACTGCTGGTCTCAACAACCACTGGTCTTCTGTCTACCTCAGGCCAAGATGAACTTAGTGTGTATTCTTCATGGACTGACCTGGTCAGAATGGACTTGTGTTCCAGGTATCACACAACTCAGATATTGTACAGAGGTTCTTTGAGAAATCGCTCTCTTTGTCTTCTTGCTCATAAGGGAGATCTGGGGTAGTCATGGGTTCTACTGAGTGTCCACTATGTCATCTAAAGATGGTTTCAGATCTATGAACTGATATCCTGAACAGACCAGATGGGAAAGTTAGTCCTTATCATAATTCCTGAAAACTGTGAAAATCTTTTTCAACCTGTTTGTTGTACAGCTGGGCTGATTGAAGCCGTGTGCCCCTTGCATGTGGGTTTTAAACACACATATAGTATAATAAAATCTAATGGTGATTCTTGATGACTGTTGTTGAAATTGGGGCACCTGCAATTTAATTGACATTTCCCCCCCTGAAGCACAGCTTTGGAATGCCTATTGCAGACCTCTTACAGCAGGGTGGAAAATCGCTGGCTCCCTGGCTAACTTCTCCAGCCATCAGATGGTATTCATTTGTTGTGGCATGGTGGCAGGGGGAAGGGGAGGACTTCAGCTTGGATCCTGAAATACAGAGAGAAAGTTGGCTCTGTGAGGTGGGGTTTTACACTGTCTAAAGTTAGAACTGCATTGAACTTGATATGCAGCTTCCCTCGCCTGTGTTTGGCATTTCTAGGAAATGTTACATAAAGAAACACCAAGAAATAAAATTTAGCTCCACATTACAATTCTGGCAAAACATATCTGTTACTGGGGCAAACCTACATGGAAGCGCTAAGCAGCCTGAATGACTACCATGTGAACCAAATTCCTGGATAAGTTAGCACCCTCTTCACACACAAAGAGAGACAAAAAATATACAAATTTTAAGTAAAACAATTCACACTTTTTTAAGGGAAAAGAAAGCCTTCATATAATTTGGACCAACCCATTTGCTTGAGTAATGTTCTTATATCTAAGTGGAAATCCTTTCTGATATTTACACAACTGATTTCTTTAATCTCCACTTTGGAATTAATAGACAATAACATCAGATTGCTTCCTCGGCTGCCCTGGCCTTTGTGCGTATTTACCCAAGTGTCTAGAGTGAGGATTGTACACATATCTCTAATCCACCTGCCTGTGTTACTTAAAAGCCCAGATAAAATCAGCAGCCCTTAGATCTTAACCTTTTAAGTCTGAAATGTTTTTAAAGTCTAGCCATGGCAACTGAATCTGGGGTGTATGTGGGGAGGGAGGAGGAGACAGGGGAGAAAAGAAACAGTAGGAGAATTGGTATATAAAAACTGTCTCAGCTTGAAGCACTGTTGCATTCAAATAAATCAAAAATGTTATAATAATAGTGACAATGTCTCTAAGAACTGGGAAGGTGAACCTCAGTAGACAGAAATAATCTAGTTTATGATATGATGACATAGGGCCGTACCTGGCCACCAAGCTGTTAAAACAAGCAGCTGGAATTGGCTTTCAACTTTCCCCATGTAGAGATGTTGAGGAAAGGGGTGATCAGAGTGGGGATGGGGTCAAGTATTTCCTACATCCCTACTGGTGTGTGCCAAATACACTGAAATATAAAAATGACATCTTGTTTAAGTATTTAATTTTTTGGCGATCACTTATAATTGTATGCTATGCTTTTATTTTAACTCTTAATCTAAAAAACATTAAATACAAGGAAGAAATACTTCACAATTCACGTGCCAACCAATCAACACTCAGCTTTCTGTAAGTTTTCTGTTGCTGGTACTATCCATAAATCAATCTGAATAAGTTAAATGGTGGTTGATGTCATTCTGAATTGAGAGATTACATTCCTTTCTTCAATTATTATATGTATGGATGGGTATGCATATATTTAAAGAGAAAATCCAAATCAAACAGAAAGGAGCTTGATATTCTAGTAGAATAAAACCTCAGCGCTATTTAAACCACAGTTCTAAGGCGACACTGACCTTTCCTTGAGAAAACAATCAGGATTGTTTTCTGCAACTGTGGGGTTTTTTTTGCATATTTTCTTGCGGTGGGTGATGTGTCAAGTTCATCTTTCTGTACTTGAAGAGCTCTCTGCTGATGACCATATAAACACACACAGGCACTAGGCCTGTACCTCCAGGGAAGTGCTATGAGGTCTCATCTTTCCTCTTTTCATCTCATCTCACTCTTCCCTCAAGGGCAGGCACTATATTTTCTTTATTCCCATACACCAAGCATAGAGGGGATGCTCAGTACATATTTATCAACTGACTGCTTGAATTGCTTAATAGCAGAAACCTATAAACTTTTGATTGAAATCCTGCCCCAAGATCCCTGTCTAACTTTAGTTTTATTTGATTCAGCCCTTGCTGCTCCTACCAGGTGATGTGAGCCACTAGGTTGATGCTCCAAGTTCTATCCACTGGGGAGGTGAGCAGAAAGTCATCCATCAAGAATGTGTTTAGTCCTCAGCTGCTGCACACTCAGGACTTAGTCCTCAGAGTTCCTTGCTTTTCCTGGGGCCAGCCATAATGGTAAGTTCACAGTCTTAAGCCAAGAGTCTCCTGGCAGTTTACTGCTATAGGCCAGGCACTGCAATGATAGCTTTTGTACATTAGGAATCTGCTAGGTCAGTCTTAATGGTGATTGTGAATGCTTATTGTGAACATACAGGTAGTGAGTCCCATGAAGACATGGTGATGTTAAGACTTGCCTAAACTTATATGGTTCCTAAGTGGCAGTACAAGAATTCTATCCAGAATGCAACAAAAATAGACTCAACCCAAAGCTTAAAGAAACTGATAAATGATGACACTAGAAATTACTTGGAAAATGATATACAGGTGGTCAATAAAGTCATAAAAAGATACTAAACATTATCAATCATCACAGAAATGTAACATCATTACATGTGCACAATGAGGTTCTACTTCATACCCACTAACAAGGCTATAAAAGTATATATATAAGTCCAAAAAATGGTCAGAGATCAGAAAATCTCCACACTTTCTTACTTAAAATGTACCATGGTTAAGCTATTGTAGCAAAATCTTAATGCCACTTTCTTGGGTGGGGATGAACAGTGGTGATTGCTGAAAAAGTTAAACATGAAATTACCAGTCATTTTACTTGTAGGCATATAACCACTTCTCACTGAAAATTTATGGTCAAGCAAAAACTTTTTTAAAAATTTTCAATGCAGCATTGTTCATAATAGCCAAAGCGTGGAAAAAACAATGTCCCAACTGATGAATTGATAAATAAGCACGCCATATCTGAACATAAGACATAAGAAGGAAAGAAATACTAATGTAACTTACATGTACATGAATCTTGCCAATGTGATGCTTTGTGAGAGAAGCCAGGCACAAAAAACAACACGGTCCTCACATATGAAGGTCTAGAATAAGTAATTTCACAGAGCATAGTGTTTCTAGCAGAAGAGGTAAAATGAGGAAAGGTTACCTATGGACACAGAGCTTTAATGAGGCAGGGCTCTGATAGAATGTTTGAGAATTATATAATGCTCATCATTGCACAATATTGCGAAACAAGAGCCACTGGATCACACACTTTAAATGGTTACAATGATGAATCATTGTAACCATTTATTATTTCAATTTTCCAACATGAAAAATTCATGCAAATGTTTGACAAACCCAGGACTCAGCTTCATCCCCTTAACGTGTCCTCCTTCTGACACCCCTATCTTTCAAGACATTCCTCTTGAAGTCAGAGGTTAGGGTCCTGGAAGGAGTTATAAAGTAGGAAGAGGGTACTTGGTGACCAGTGCTTAGGGTATAGCTAGAAATATTAGGTCTAAAGATCTTATACAGAGTTTGTTGGGGGGAGGGGTTGTATGTTTGTTTTGTTTTTGCAATGAGGAGCCCAATACAATTCCTTCCATTATTTTGCCATTGTCTTTATGCTTAATGTTAGTATAAAAAGCATTAGTAAAATACTTATGAAGCATCTCCTTTTCTCTCTCACTTCTTAGGCACACCAATACGTTGCTATCCATATGTCTTTTATATTGCTATTTTGTTGAGGGAAGTAAATCCGATGAATGTGGAAAAAAATCCTATTGACTGTGAGAGTGCATCTTTCTTCCTCTCTTCTTCTGACTTTCTCTCTCAATCTAGGCCCAACAAGGGTCCCCATAGACACGGAATAAAGCAGTATTGTTTGGTGGGGGATTTAATTTCACTCCATCACGAGAGACCATCGCCATCCTGTCATTGCAATTTGTCACACTTTTTTTGTGTGCTCTATCTTACTGAAATCCCATCTCCTCCACAGCCCACTGCATAATCTTCTTCAGTGGGACAAAGCTTCCCAACATAATGAAAGAGGTGGAATAGGGAAAGTCAATGGACACAGTTATCAATTTGGGCCCCACACCCTCTGCCCCCTGGGATTCCACCCCAACAGCCATAGATGAGCTAGCAGAGCCTGCTGTGTAGGAAAAAAAAGACACCATGGCAAGGTTGGCTGAGGCCAAAGGAAGAGCTGGTGGCTGCTGAGAGATGTAATCCAATGCCCTCCTGAAGAGACCACCACACAGAGACACGCTAGCCACTCCCCTCAGCTGCTGGCTCCTGCTGCCCACTCCAGCAGGACGAAGTTACAGTTAGAATGCTTTCATTCATCCTAAGAGAAGGATGGCTAGGGTCTCTGCCTTCCATTTGGATTTCTACATAGGTCTGATCAGTTCTACCATAAACATAAAGAGTCTATTTTTGATTAATTCTGGAAAATAAATGTGTCGCAGACAAAAGCAGATTTCCTCTCACTTGTGAAACTGGAGAGTCAATCATTGTGAATGCCACCCTCAAGACCGTTGTCCCTCATCAAGGCAATAAGATCATACTACAGCAGTCACTGGGCCTCACACTAGCCTTACGTATACTCATTTCTTGTTACTGTTCAGTTCATTACAGGACTTTCATTTTTTTAGATGACTTTTGTTACTGTTCTAGGCATTTACAAAGTTTCAACATTGAAGACACTGTTGATCCTTTGATTTCATTTGTGAGTTGATGGGTTTTCTCACACCTCAAGCCACTTGTTTGAAGGGTGGAGAGGCTCTCCTCATCCCCTGGAGAAGGTTGGGGCATCACAAGTGATGATGGAACTTCGGTGACCAAGGGCATCGCAGTTTATATACACAGGCCCGATTCCTGGGTGCAGCTAGGAATCTGCTTAGCAATGCATAGTATACTATTTTATTTTGGGAAGTCTAATTAGTAGATTTATTAAAACAACAAGGAAACTCATATCTCCTGTAAAGATAGAAGCTATTTGATGTTTGTCATGTCGTTTTTATAACAATACAGGATAGAGGAAGAAGCAACTTTTTAGTTTGTTCATGGATAACTTCCTGTATCTATATTATATACACCCTCATTCCCCTTATCTCCCCCTCCCACTTTTGCCCATCTCCTCCTTCCCACCACCACCAGTGGTAAGACCTTACCATGTGAAAGACTGACCTCCCCCCCAGCAAACATTAAGTGTCTTTGGCTCTTCAGGGAAGGGTGGGGCCCCATGAGCCCCTTCCCCATCCATGGTGAATGTTGACCAACCCATCATCTGTGGGTCTTGTGCAGGAATCAAAGCTGCTGTGACTTCCTGTGAACAATGTTCATGTCATATCTGGAAGAGAGAGTTCCATCACATCCCTCCCCATCTTCCAGCTCCTGCATTCCTGTTCTCTCTTCTGCTGTGTCTTTGTGCCTTGGAGAAGGTGTTGTCTAGGTCCCTTATAGGACTGAGTACTCAACAGTCAGTTACACGCCTCTGTATTAACTGGAAAGGACAACTTTGACATTTGGCTCTATCACTCATTGGTTACATGATCTTAAGAAAATTGCTTAAATTTCATATTCACTTTTGCCTCCTAATTAAAAAAATTTGTAGTAATAATCCTTATCTATTAAGGGTATCCTGGGATTCACTAGCATAGATTGTAAAACCTGAACATTTCAAAATTTAATATTGTTTCCATAGGCCTAAGGCTGTAAGGATGAAGTTTTTCATTTTGTAGTTTGTGGGTGGAGCCTGGGATCCTAGCTTGGTCCAATTTTACTGTTATTTGAAAATCTTTAAAATCATTCTCCCATTCTACCTTCTTTGCTGTCCTTCACACTCACATTGGCTTCTTTTTCTTCGAATAGTGAGGAACCATTTTCCACTGCATGGTAGCTCACTAACTTTTCCTGCAACAAGAATTTATCAGATCAATTCTTAGCAGGGAGCCATTCTTCATCTCTGTTAGGACTCATCACAAAGGCTTCACTAAACCACCTTGCTCAGTCCCAGCAGCTCGTTAGTCCATCTCCATGGCTGTTTCTTCCCTCTAGAACTCTTGATCTGGAATTTACAAATGTCTGCTCTATACTCCTGCTCTGCTTCAGTGATAGGCACTCCAAGAGGAATGATCAATTACATGAGCATGGTTCCAGCCACACCAGCCAGCATGATGACCAGGAGAGAGCACTCATTCAAGGAACATTTACACAGTGGATGATTTGAAAGAATCTTGTGTGCAAACCTTTACATAGGTGAAAGCCATACTCATCTCCACCTTTCATTTAAGAACAGACTTCTTTTGATTGCATTTTTCTGACAATCTCTTACATATATACCATTCATTTTGATCATATTTTCCCCAATAACCCTCTCTTGTCACCTTCCCTCTCATGCTGAGCTCCTTCTTCCCAACGAGTCCTTCTAATTTCATGTCTTGTATGTGTCTCATTATGTATCAAACTGAGTTTAATCAGTGTTGGTTCCATGAGATTGGTGGTGAGTTATTTACTGAATGATAAGAAACATTTGTAAGATAAATGATTTATGAACATATTTTTATTCAATTAAAATTTAGATCACAATACAAAGAACTGGATTTCATTGTGGCAGAAAAAAAAAACCATTTATGTGTTTGCACAAGTGTGTGGAGGGGAATGCTAGGGTCTCTTGCCACTGTCAATGAACTCCAGATTTATGTGCCAATATCTGGGTCCAATTTTACATGGGCTGCAAAATTGAACCACACCCTTTGCCCCCTTCATGCCAGTTTCCTCCCCCACCCTAATAGCCATGAATTATATATAAAAGTTATGGGCTTAATATTGAGGAAGTGGCATGAAGTCTGTCTGTGGGTGAGTCTCACGAAGCGGACTTTCTCGGTCACTGCCTGGGCGTGTGCTCTGCTTCCCTGACTCCCTGCACTTGAAGCCCTATAGCTGGTATAATATGTCTCCTGAAAATCTCTGGGTGGTCTTGTCTTGCTCAGAGAGACAAGAAGATAACAGAAGGCTTTCCAGATTGTTCTTTCAAGCATTAGCCTTCCAAGGAGAGGGACCCCCCCCTGTGAGACACAGTGTGTCCAAAAGATAGAGAGGACGCTCCAGCCCAAGGTCAGGAAGTCTGGAAGGGAGGCTGTGTCCAGTAATGGCTGCATCACTGGCCGTCTTCCACTTTTGGCTGGAAAGATAACTTATTTTAATTCCTTTCTATTTGTTTCAAGTGCAATATATCAATGGAGCAGGAAAAAGTATTGTGTTTAAAATGCAATATTTTTGAAGACAGTGAATATATATTTATGACTTAGAGCTTTTTTAAGGGTTGTTTTTGTTCCTTTCATATATATTGTAACCTGATGCAAGAGGAGAGTTATACATTTTGGGAAGTGTCTTACCTATAAACATATTTAAAAGTCATTTCCATTCTGGTACTACAAACTGTTCATAATATCATCTTCAAAATGATGATCAGTCTTCTATATTGATGAATTTCTCTTATCAGTTTTTCACATGTGTACATGTGGTTTTGTGTGTTGTGTGATTTGTGTGTTGTGTGCGGTGTGTGGTGTGTGTGATGTGTGGTATGTTGTGTGTGTGGTGAATGGTGTGTGTGGTATGTGTGGTGTGTGGTGAATGGTGTGTGTGGTATGTGTCGTGTGTGTGGTGTGTGCATGTGTACTTGTATGTGTGTGGGAATACCTGTGTGGGCAGAACGTGCATGTGCACATGCAAATGCTCGTGGACACTGGAAGATGATGTTACATGTTTTCCTCAGTTGCTCTCTACCTTATTCTCCGAGAGGGTGTCTTACCAAATCCTACAGCTCACCAATAAGCCCCAGGATTTCCTAGCAACACCTCCCCAGTGCTGGGATTACAGGCAAGCATCACCCCTCCTGGCATTTTCATGGGCACTAGGGATCTGAACTCAGTTCCTTATGCTTGAATGGCAAGCACTTTACCCACTGAGCCATCACCCCAGCTCACCATTATGCTTTAAAGCTAAGTATTCATATTTTCCTCAGGTTCAGATCTGAGACACAGAGGAGGTCAAGCTGAGTAGCACCTTAAAGAATTCCAGTCTCACACTGTGGCTTCATTCAAATAACTACTCAGTAAACCCTGAGACCTCGTCATGGTGGGTCCCAGGGCACATGGGATCAGGATACATAGCCTGTAACGCCTTTGACTGAGTTTTCGCAACTGAGACACAGTGGTGATCAGAAGACAAAGGAAACACAATAGCTTCATTTATATAACTTTTGTTCTCATTTATAGACATTCCCACAGTACATATCAATATAAAGAATCTCTTTATGTAAAACAAAATAAATGAAAGCAGACCGGTCACTTGTTTGAGGGACCTGAACTTTCCAGAGAAATCCAAATTAAAAGTCTAAGCTCCTAGTTCTTGGTCCTGTTTACATACTTCTTGAACTCCCACGAAGCTTGGTCCAATTTTATTTAGAAAAAGGCAGCTCTATCTTGGAGGAAATAGCTTCCAACTGTCCTAGCTAGTTGACCTTCAGCAGTGACCCTTGTCTGTACCTTGAACTTTATACCACTGTAACTTTGCTTATGGTAGAGAGTGTTGGCCAGTGGGGCTCTTAGTGCTGGACACATTGAAGTGACTGAGAAATCAGGCAAAGAACACTTTTGTCTGAGGTCTCTCCGAGGTGCTATAACAGAACATTGTGTGATGTCTCACATTCTACACACCAGAATTCTCAGACCAAGGTTTTGTCAGACTTGGTTGTGGCAAGGGCCTGCTGTCCAAGAGATCACACTTCTCATGGCGTCTCATGGGATAGAAGGTGTAAATGAAATTCCCTGGGCTTATTCATGAAGGCACAAATTATAGTCAGTGAAGTGTACCTCATAGCCAGGAGTTTGGGGATAGAATTTCCATACATCATAGTGGGTTCACAAACATGCAGTTACAGAGACTTTTAGTCAGATATTGAAAAAATTGAAGTTAATCCATGTAGTTTTCTCAGTACCATGTTTTGTTGTTGTTTTGTGTGTGTGTGTGTGTGTGTGTGTGTGTGTGTGTGTGTGTGTGTTTGTGTGTGTGTAGACCAGAGTCTGGTGTTGGGTATCTTTCTTGATTCCTCTCCCGAGTCTTGCACTGAAGCTAGAATCAAATCGCCTACACTAGCTAGTCAGGAAGTCACGATGACCCTTCTTCCTATCTCTGCCTCTTGGTACTGGGCATTCAGGCAAGCACCACCATGCTTGGCACTTGGATGAGTGTTAGAACTCAGGTCCTCTCATTGGCAGGACAATGACTTTACCCATTGAATGAGCTTCCCAGTCTCATAACCTCCATATCATGATTGACAAGTGGTGTCAACCCACAATTATTATTTATTATTATGTATGAATGCAGATGAAGAATTCTAGACATGAAAGAATCAAGATTTTCTAGTTTCTGTTTCTAAGAGTCAAACCATTTTAAATGGCTGTGTGAAGGAAGGTCTCTTTGTACAAACCATAACGAGTTATGGCTTCGGCTGAAAATAACTACTAGAATAGAGAAACTACAAAGTGATATTCCCAAGGCCTGAGATAATCATTGGATTTCACCTGAGGAGGATGGCTGTGTGAGCTGTAAATTGATGTTCAGTCCAAGTGTCACTCATAACACCATTGAACAGAAGGGTTTTACTCTTCAAGGAAAATGAGGATGACAAACAGATATAACTAGTCTTGTGAAGAGCCTAGAAATGGTGTGTTTCCAGCTTAGAAGAGGTATCCAAGTGCCTGTATGAGTGGGTTCTGCTCTGTTGCCTAGTCAGGTGATGTGTGGAATGATGCAATCAGACAGGCTGGAGAGAGGGAGAAGGTGAAGAGCAATCATGCTGTAGAAGAGATGGAAGTATCTTATTCACCCATGCTCCTTCCTGGTAAGAACTGGCTGGCTTTATCTACAAACACAGTAGCACAGCAGTGACCTTTGTTAGAGATGCTGTAAAGTGAAAATGACCTGTTCATTCACAGGACAATCACACTGATGTATCTTTCTGAGAATTTGTGCCTATGGCTGCTGGGAAGGAAAGCTAACTCTGTGGTTCTGACCAAGACTGTCAGTGATACAGTGGGCCTCATTTCTCATCACCATGAGGGTCAGTTACTCTTTCTCATCATCTCACATCAAAATTGAAATGCCTTCACCTGGTATATGTTATCTACTAAGTTTCTGAAGTTTTCCTAATATGAGTCCAGCATTCCATACTAATCATTACTAGTGAAATCTGCTCTTTCATTCATAAGTCACTGGAAATTCACTGTCTAAGAAAATGAGATAAGACAAAATCACAAATATAATGCAAAATACACTAACTAAAAAACATACTAATTCAAGTTAGGTGAGTAGAACATTGTGAGAGGGAGATGAGGTAAGTCCCAGAAAGAGCTTTGCTATCATTACAATAAGCACTGTTGGTCCATAAATCTCTGGGTTCTGTGACCACAGATTCACATGTAAGATATTAGGCACAGTATCGTTTGATAAGCAAGGGGTAAAACCTGGGAAATTTTTTATCTGAACCATGTAATATTTTACTGGGTGCAGAAAGAGAATTTCTCTCCAAGAGCAGCTTGACACAGCTCAGGGTCATTTGTCAGGCATGTCAAACTGTAATGTTTCTCCCATGGCACACTCACTCTTAGGTTAGGGCCCAAGGTATAAGGTATTAGCAGGATAAATTGATAGGTGATTAAATTATCTTATTTAGAACTAGGGCTATGTAAATATATGCTATCTTACACATGATGCTGTTCTTGAATTATGAGTGCAAAAGCATTTGTCAGACATCCTCACATATGAAATGCATAATAAATAATACATATGCAGATCATAATACTGCAACATCTAGACCCAGAAAATAATAAAGATCTGTGAGTTCACAAGGTATACAGAGGAATACCAAAATGAGTATACAGTTTGTCTCTGTATAATCACAAAAGTAGTTTGACAATATTTGGTGCAATCGACCAGTGGGTTTCTTTCTAACACCTGGTCAATTCAGTCAAAAATGTCAAAAAATTCTATGCTAGAACTGACAGGTGTTAGGCTTTCTGACTGACTGGTCAATTCCATCAAAGACCATTTGTGCTTGTAGATACATTTCAGACCCAACATAGCAAAGGAGAATTTGGGGAATTAGTACTGGATTTATCTCTTTGTGGGACATTGGATTCAAAATATAGGCGATAGGAATGAGTTTGTAATATCATCACATTAACAATAGCAGACTCAGTGCAGCACTCTGTTAAAGCTTCCTACAATCACTATTGGAGATAAATCAATGGTGTTGAGAATACCTGTCCAACACTCTTGCATAGGGCTCCATGTGGCATAATTTGCATTTTCCATAATCGAGACAATTCAGCTTTGATTCTTCTGTTTGATCATGCATCAGTTTCCATGAGGGAGGTATTCAGGGGCATGGGTGGAATACATCTACATTTGTTATCAACATGGCCTTCTGGTCTCATTCTCTCTCCTAGGTGAGAAAATGTCCATTTCAAATACTTAGAACTCAGCACTTTCTCTTCTCACATAGTCATTTCTTACTAACAGAAATAAGGTTTGAAGAATAAAAATTGGAGACTTCAAGGGAACTAAGTAGCCTGAATATTCTAATGCCTCTGATTCTGGTGTGGTGTTCCAGTGTTAGTTATTTGACTCATGGGGGAAGTAGGAATTTTAGAAACACCAGCAGGAGGATGGGGAGAATCCTTGCTCCGATGGCCACACCAGAAGGCTTGTGTGTCCGCATAAAGTCTACTACATTATAGACCAAAGGGGTTGTCAGCCTCTCCCACGGTCTTAAGTTAACACTTGTCTTTGTGTAGCCCACTTCTTTCTGAACTTGAAATCCAATTGGCCAACAATTAAAGCCAATTAGCACGTGAGGTAAATAAACCAAAGACTCTCCCCTTGTGTTTTCCATGGCCGATAGAAAGATGGTTAGCTCAAGGCATTAGCAGAGTTACGTGTCTGAGCAGGCACATAACGGGAGCCTAGTTGGCTTAAAGTATTAGAAGCCTGGGGTAGCGGCTGGTGCAGAGAACCGTGTTATTCTGAGCTAACAGCTGCCAAACATTCTTGACAGGAGATGAGGCAGATGTCCAAGGACCATCAAAGGGAGAAGAAAGTTTAAGCCAACGTTTGCCTATCTCGTATTCTCTGCTTGATCCTCAGCCTCAAAGACAACTCACAGCTGTTGCACTTCAAGGTCTAGAGGCTGATCCCAACTCCCAGCCTGGCCTCTCACCCTGCTGCCTCTGAGGTCTGTATTCCACTTTCAGACCACCCCCCACCCCCTTGCAGGTCACCTCACTGGAGGAGGGGGTCTTCTGGGTGAATTTTTGATTTTCTGAACGCTCAAAATGTTTGGGTCAAAATTCCCTAGTGTGTGACTGTCATAGTATTTCAAGCTTAAAAAAAACAACAGAAACTCTCCAGTTCTACCAAAATGGGCCTTCTCACCCAAGACAAGGTGTATCACAGCCAAAGAACTATGTCACAGAGGAAGTCTTGATGGCATCTGATAGAAAAGGAGAAAAACCCATGTGGAGTCTCAGTGTTACACTTAGACAAACTACCGAGCATTTCAGTGGTTAATGTAACAGACATGGGGATGAAAATGAGAACGCCCATGTCTGTCATGGATAAAGGGACAGAAAATGCATCTGTACTGAAAGCATTTGCTGAAACATTGACGTGTTATCTCTCTTGGGGGCAGAGGCAGGGTGGGGGGACTTTATTCCTCACCAATGCTAAGAAGAATTTCATGCCTTATAGTATACTGATATGCTTATTTAATAGAATCCTTTATTGCTATACTTCACCCAGCATGGCAAAAATAAGCAACTCTTTCACATTGCTAAACATCTGAGGCAAATGAAACACGCACTTCTCCTCGAAGGAGGAACTCACATAATTGCCAAAGTCATTACACATAGCATTGTTCCACACGTGGAAAGCAACTCAAAAGATTTCCAGGATGTTTTATGTCCTATCACTTCTGGTAAATGATATGTACTCACCATATTGAATTATAATTATCTGATTAAAATAACCCTATTGCCCCCCTTCTGCCCATCATGTGCCTCCAGGCAGATGTACTGTTTATGCAAATTTGTACTTCCAAAGCCAGGGCATACATAGTATGTGCTCAGGGTGGTTACTGAATAAGTGAATGAATGACAAGTAGATTTACTCAAATGCCAAGTTTGTTAAAAATACACACAAGTAATCCTGCAATTGAGTTATGTATAGAAACAGTAAACTCTATATTTTAGAGGGTTACCTGCAAACAACTCAAAATGAAGTAAGTTTTTTTTGAAACACTAATTGGTTTGGAATTCTTTTATTTCAGCATTTAAAAAAAACTAGTCTATTTAAAAATAACTATTGGAATTAGACAGGGTTTTCAAGATTACCTCTATTTCTACCCCGACAACTAATTACAGGGATAACTTTCACACACACACACAATGAATGCAGGTGCAAATATTTAATTGTTTGTGCAATCCAGGTGGTGAGGGGCTCCTTAACTGTGTGTTCAATTGTGTCTGCTCTAGCTGCCCCTGCAATTAGCTGTGGGTGCTAAAACCAGAGACCTAGCTGAGGCCCTATTAAAATCCGGCCTGTACACTACACAGCCTTTTATCTGGGAGGGGGGAGGGTTGTGCATTTATTTTCGCTGCTCCTAGCTGGGGCCTGAGGGAGTCACTTTCAGCCAGTTAGTGAGCCGAGAGCAGCTGGACTTGGCCTGATAAGAATTGAGCACAGTTGTCTAGAAAGTTGTCTAGAAAGTGGTCAGTGGTCCTCCAGCATAAGCTTAGGTATTAAGCCAAGTTTGCTATTAAAAGGCACAGGGTTTGCTATTTTAAAAGCACTTGAAGAGCATGGAGAGTATTTCCCTGTGTAATCTGAAATGAAGAGTTTGATCCAAACATTTGAAGTGGGCAGGCTGGCCTGATTCAACAGTCATAATGATTTTAACAGCCATCCTTTGGCCCTGAGGAGGCTGGGAAGCCATGTGTGAGTGGCTAGTTGAGGTGAAGGGGACAGTTTCTGGACTCTTACTCTGCTTTGTGAATATAAAATGAATCCAAAGACTACTTAAGGAGAATGAACCATTTAGACACAATAGTGTCTGAGACTATAGAGGTTAAAATTTGACCAAGGCTGACGTATATATAGAAATCAAGTTGATGTTCAGTCATACATTTAGAACTACAATGATTAACTCAGTAGACCTGACAACTTTGAATTCTACCTTTCCTCCACTGACCATGTGACTTTGAGCACATTAATCACTATGATTTGGGAATTCTTCCCCACTGAAATCACAGGGGTGTGGAAGAATGAAAGCAGCTACTAAGTCAATGATGTGTGCTCTTTCACCAAAATGTCTTTACACTCACCCAGAGGGAAAGAATACAGAAGAAATTTCTACTCAGCTGCTTAGCAGACTTCAGAGGAGGTAGCTGCTAGACTCAAACCTATGTGCACATCACATGTACAGCGGTGTGCTAATAGATTTTAGTTAAAGTGATAAGTCAGTTCTCTAGTCGTGTGTGTGTGTGTGTGTGTGTGTGTGTGTGTGTGTGTGTGTGTGTATGAGCACAATGTGGTGGCCAGAGGTGAATGCTGGATAGCTCCCAATGCCACTTTCACTGTATCTTTTGGAACAAGGTCACTCATTGAACCTGGGCTCACTGATTTGGCTCGACAAACTAGCCAGCAAGCTTTGGAGATTCTCCTGCCTCTGCCTCCCCAATGCGGAGATCAGTGGTGCATGTCAAGCACTTTACCCACTGAACAAGCAATTTTTCCAGTCCTCTTAATCTAATAGTTTTAATTTTCAGGGAATTTATATTTATCTCAATAACCCAGCACCATTTAAAAATATTTCCTTTGCAACATTTGGCCTCTCCTTTGAGGATTCACATTTTTGTTAATTCCTTACACTTTGCTTAGCTGAGATATATATATATATATATATATATATATATATATATATATATATATATATATATATATATATATATATATATATATATATATATTCAAAGGTGACTTGAAGCTGAGTCCTCAATCCCTAGTCACATGATTCTCACTTGGGCACACACTTGTACACACACACCATCATCTCTCCAGCCTTTTATGGGTTTTCTTCTACTCCATAGTGTTAACTTAAATGTAGGAACCCTCAGTCTGTTGGAGAGAGAAGGATTGGCCTGGGCATATGAACTACCTACCTAATGCTAACGTTTGGTTGTGCCAAAGCAATGAGGCATCTGTAGTCCAGCATATCACTGGGACAGACAGGAAGGATGAAAGAAGGAAGTCTGGCATTTAGACAAGTGAAAAGCAGGGGCCCTTTTAATCTAAATTGGCAGAGCCATTATCACTTCTTGACTTAGATACATTGGGGAAGGTCTTTTAAATCTCATCTTGTAACTCTTGGACTTTTGCTCTGGATAGATTTGAGATCAGTGAGAGACATCCAATTTCAGAAGAGAAAATAGTTATCTCACGATTTACTGAACATTTGTGGTAAGGCTTAGTTAGGGTGGAGCTTATTTTCTTTCAACAAACTTCTTCTCTTGCTCTTTTCTTTTCCTGGAGTAGAAAGGCCATGCCACCACTGTGGTTTGAGTAATTAATTCCCACCAAAAGCTTGTGATACCACTTGGAGGTAGTGGAGGTGTTAAGAGGTGGGCTCTGATGGGAATGGGAAGTAGTTAGGCCACTGGGGAGATGTCCTTGAAGAGGATTATAGGATTCTGAATCCCCCCTTTTGCTTCAGGCTACAGTTTTCTCCATCACATTCTGCCACCATGATACAAGCATTAGGTCCTGAGTTCAAATTCTAGAACCCATATATAAAAATGCCATGCATGGTGTTGTATGTTTGTAATCCCAATGCTGGAAAGACAGAAGGGGACAGGTCCCTGGGGTTCATGGCCCAGGCATTCTAGCCTACTTAGTGAGTTCCAGGCTAGTGAGAAATCCTGTCTCACAAAAAATTGCATGATGCCTGAAGAATGACACCTGAGTTTGTCTTCTGGCCTTGCATGAGCATGCACGTGCACACACACACACATACACACACAAACACACAATGAACACGCAAAACAATCTATCTGTTAGAATACTGACTCATAAAAAAATTAACACTAATCACATGACCATCCCTTTGTTTGGGATATCTTGTACAGAATGTTGTTTAATTGAAATAAACTTAGAACGTGAGTATTCCACATCCCCAAACTCTTCTTTGTTAAAGTGCTGACCCTTGTTGAGGTTTCATGTGCATAGCAAAGTGACCCCAAACCTCTTTCTCGTTCTGTACATCAGTACATTTTCCTGTATCAGTCCCTTGCGAGGAGAGCAGAGGGACAGTCCATCCTCACACAGGCAGCAGGGACATGAACAGAGGTGCCTGTGTGGGCCAGGACTCCTTCACTCATCCAAAGCGCTGGTCTCCACATAGCCTTGCGGTTAACTCTTAGACCTTCTATCCCCGAGGTGGGTTGGGGGCTGGTAAGGAACAATCTCAAGAAGAAGGTTTGAAGCCCATGGATCATCCTCTGGATTGCAGAATGGGCTCTCAGAATGAGGACCTCCAAGCCCAAGATGCATCAGTGACAGGGAATCACTGAATTCCCACAGGATGTAAAGGGGAACCCCATGTAAAGAAGAGGAAAGGATCAAATTTCAAATCGTGATTTTGAATTGATTAACGCAAGCAGCGATGTGAACAATAACACCTAAAATTCTTATTCTGGTGTTTTGTGTGTGTGTGTGTGTTTATACCTTTAAAATATATTACAATATTATCTGTCCAGGCCGTGAGATGCATGTGTAGAAATACAATCATATGCCTGGCCCTGTTAGCTACTAAACACTGGTTCCCAACCTTGGTGACGAGGAGTGTCTTAAGATATCTGTGGTCAATAAAATAAGAGGTAACAGTTGTGGATGACATAGTGATTGTGCAAATTAGAGAAATTCTATAATAGCACACACACCTACTTGTCTTCTGACATGCCTTTTTGGAAAGTGCTTTCTCTCACAGCAATAAACAGGTATGTCATATGTGAAAATCAAATTTGATAACCTAATGTGGATAGACAGTGAAACAGTGACATCATCTTCATTTTCAGACATTTTCTGAGCAAGTGTCTTTATCCAGTAAGCCCTTCTTTCAGCCCTGCTACAAATTTTCCAAAACCTTCTAGTGTGGGACATTTCCTGTTCTGCAAATACCTGCATCCTCAATATTTCTGCTCACATGGCTGCACATGAACTTATAGTCACAGGAAACTGAATGGCGAGTTCACCACAGTGGGACCTTCTTTTACTTTTTCGTTATCCCAGATGCCTAGCAGAGTCTTCTAGGTAACAGGTTAATAATATTTATAAGAATGCTGAATTATGTAAACTCCAACAAACATGTTTTAGTTAGTATAGCATATACTTATAACATGTGAATAAACCATGATTTTCTTTTCTTCCACAGACAAAACTTGAAGGTAGTGAGTGATACAATGGTGAATTGTGGAGGAATTATCATTGTAACTAGTGCATCTGCAGTAAGACTTGTCTGCTCGGTAAATTCTTGTCTTCATAGAATGTAGTAATCCTGACTGTGGTAGCTTTTCCAGCAAGCGTTTTTGAGAATAAGTATTAGGAGACAAAACAACTTTATGTGTTTTTCTTTGAGCACTTAAACCACTAGTTCAAGTTAGTGATCTGAGCTTGATCATCATTGCAAATCTAAAGTTTCTCATCCATCAAAGCTGCTCTGATAATTTTTTTGCAATACTAGTAGTTTTGACAGTGTTTGGTGAGCCCAGAAGAGCTACACAAATGTAAGTAGCAGTTGATATAGCAAGGCAAAAGTTTGGATGCAAAGGTACATTATATAGATGATAGATAGATAGATAGATAGATAGATGATAGATAGATAAATAGATAGATGATAGATAAATAGATGATAGATAGATAGATAGATAGATAGATAGATAGATAGATAGATAGATAATAGATAGATAGACAAATTGTATATAGATAGGGAATGCTTATGCCCAAAGCAGAAAGCACTCAGGGTCAGGATGCCCAATGAAGCTTTTGTGGAGGCCTCTGGTGACAGACGGTCACAGGAAAGGAACAATCAAGAGAAGAGGACATCTATGAAGGACTCTTAGCTGGGAGAACAATTCTTGGCCAGGGATGTGACTTTAACAGGCTGACCTTCACACCACTGGGCACATGCAAACATTCACATTTTGCTAAGATCCTAGCTGAAGTGTTAACCCTTAAAGAGTTCCCTTCCCTGCTCGCACCCTCTGTTCATGCTGCTCTCCCTGGGTGCTGGCCTGCATGGGAGCTGTGTCCTGGGCAGAGCTTCAGATGTGTCGTTCTTCCTGACTTCACTCTTCGTCTGCAGAATGGTAATGGGAAGGCCGATCAGTGCTGAGTACACTTATGTGAGGGTCACAGAAAACACCAAAGCACAGTGACAGGCAGACAAGGAGAGTATGTCTACGCCAACGTTAAATAAAATAAAAAGGACTTGATTTTGTGCTTAGTATGCTGTACATCATGGTGCTGTTCTTGCAGTTGGAAAAATCAAGAGTATAAACCAGCTAGCTGGAGGATGTTCCTTCTTCCACTCTCTTTCCCATCAGGTCTCTGTCTTTTTCATTCCCTTTGCTCAATATTTGAATTGTCACTCTGAGAAATCTCATCTGCTTTAAATGAAATGTGGCATCTTTCAACTAAATTTACATGTCAACCCAAAGACTGACATAAGAGTTAAATGGAACATATTCACCTGTTCTCTGCCTTGGCTGTGACTGGGGTCACAGTCTGCTATTTGACCTGCTGTAGCTCTGTTTTCTAGTCCATCCTGTAGTTCCCGAGGTGGAGGGACACAGAGGAAGTGAGCAGTGTCTTTCTGCTGTGGGCTGTCCAATGCAATGAGGCTGGACCTCACCTTCCCTTGACTCAGAAAAGAATAAAAAGAGACAGACGTTTGGCCTCCATAATAAATCACATCCTGATAAGAGGGGAAGTGAGTCCTAAAAGCTATATATAGATGCTCTCAGTTCTTGAGACAGGCTCCCCAGATTCCCCAAATGGAGAGAGAGAGAGAGAGAGAGAGAGAGAGAGAGAGAGAGAGAGAGAGAGAGAGAGAGAGAGAACACATTAGAGCAATTTTACATGTGTAATAGACCAGAAAGAAATAGTCTAATAATCACCTCATCCTCCAAAGATGAATTTACAAACCAAAATTATGGCAGACCCCCACCCCAGTTTCTGACAAGACCTTGCTAGCATTGACCCCAGAATTCATTTCTCATTTTAGCTCTAATGCCTACTAGCCTTCATTTTTAAATGTACATATAAATCATATGCCTAATATTTTGCCCCAGAAGCTTGCCTTGCATATTTTACTATGTTTGAGAATGTTGGTGTTTGCTATATATCAGTTGACACCTCAGTAAAATCTTTATATTGAATGCCTTTGGCAGCTATGCGCCAAATAATAGCATTACCGTTTGTAATTTTTGTAACTCCAGCATTCCTGGAAGCTTGGCTCTGCGCACCACAAATAGAGAAGTTTTGAAAAGCCTCATTGATAGTTCTTTCTAATGACTTTCTTCAGTGGTTCACTCAAAATCACTATTGCACCCTGACTTAGCAGCTGTTCTCGTATTCCAGAAAGAACTTTTCAGTTAAGGAGCTGGGAAGATGGATAAAGACATAACGCACAGCTCTGAGTACCTGATTTGGGTCCTAGAACTCACAAGAACGGTGGAGAGCTTCTATAATTCCTGTATACCTACACTGAGAAGGGAGGCAAAGACAGAAAACTGTCTGTGAAGCTCACTCATGGAGTGCTGAAAATTCAGAGAGCCTGTCTCAAATGGGCGGAAAGCAAGAACTGTGTTCAATACATGGCATGCTCCTGCACCACACACACACACACACACACACACACACACACACACACACACACACACACACACACTGAATTAA